>CAUYLG010046339.1:0-217783 GCA_963573385.1 Cacajao melanocephalus
ACTATGCCCAGCTAAATTTTTTTATTTTTAGTAGAGATGGGGTTTGCCATGTTGGCCAGGCTGGTCATGAACTCCTGACCTCAAGTGATCCACCGGCCTTGGCCTCCCAATGTGCTGGGATTACAGGGGTGAGCCACTGCATCCAGCCGATTACTGGTATTTTTAAATGCAGACCTGTGGCAGATGTAGTTTAGGTGTCTGAAAACCCCTGAATTCTGATTGCCTGTGTACAGGTGCACCTTACTGGGAAAAGTTATGTCACATGGATATTAGTCCAGGTCTTATGAGATGCAGATGCTCAGACAGGAATAGACATGCAAAAGATTTCCTAGAGGAGATGCCTAGGACGTGGGTAGGCAGAGAGAGTGAAGGGAGACTGGTAGAACCGTCTGGCAGTGACAGAGATCTGACCCGTGTGAAGGAGAAATGGAAGGAAAGAAGGTCAGGCAGAAACATCTTCGTCTGTAGTGCAGTTGAAGGAAATACAGCAAGGCCCTGAAGGAGTCTTCAAGCAAAGCTGCTAGGTTAGGAAGTCCTGGGTTTCCCAGGAATGGGCCTGCTGTGTTCAGTCTTTGGCTGAGAGCATCCTCTGGGACATGTGGCCTGAGAACTGACGTGGTGATTGACAGATTTCAGAGCATAGGAGCTGGAGCCCTTAGTCAGTGATGCCCTGGAGCTCTGAGAGATGGGTCTTGTCCACCCCACCTAAAATCTCAAAAAGATCAACAACTTTCAGGACAGTGAGGAAGCACCACTGCAACCGTGGGGCTGGGCAGTGTCACTGTGGTTTCACTGTGACGTTTTCAGGGAGAAAGCAGATGCCAGCATATCCTATGAATTCCAGCTTTTATCTCTTGAGTGATACTGACTTGCTCTATCACCTTGACCCAGCCACATTACAACTTCCAACCTCAGTTTCTCCAGTCCAAATGCAATGTGGAATGTTGAAGGGAGAGCCATGGGATTTCTGTCCAGGACAGAAGTGGCTGAGACGTCTATGTATAGGTCTGGAGAAGAGTCACTGCTGACATTCAGTGTGGATGGGAAGTGTCAAAATGCCACTGACGCTACCGATGTGCATCATTGCTAGCCCTTATTTGTACCTAAAATTTGCCAGGCACTCTGCTAATCACCTGACATGTGCAAAATCATTTAATCTGAACTGTTCTTATTCCCTCCCCCCATTCTACAGATGAGAAAACGGAGGCACAGCAGGGTAACTTGCCCAAGACCACATTCCTAAAAAGTTGTGGAGCTGGGGTGCAAACTCAGATGCTCCAGCTCAAGACCACACCCTTAAATACCAGGCTCTGCCAAAGAGAAAGAGAAAGAAGAACCAGAATGTCCCCAAGAGGTGGCCTGGGAAGAAGGTGTCATCCAGATGCAGAGATAATTTTCCACTCAGCATGTTCAATGAAAGAACCTCCTGCTGGAGCAGACAGCACAGGAGACATCGGCAGGGCCAGCCCTGTGCCAGCAGAACCTTGGCCTTCCTCTGCACAGATTGTGTCTTGATTTCAAGTCTTCGTCCAGCAACCACATGCGGGCTTTAGTGAGACTTTGAACCTTGTCACATTGTATTTAGTCCATTCTCATACTGCTATAAAGAACTGCCTGAGACTAGGTAACTCATAAAGAATTAAAGAGTTTTAATTGACTCACAGTTCCACATGGCTGGGGAGGCCTCAGGAAACTTACAGTAATGGCAGAAGGGGAAACAAACATGATGTCAGGAAGGAGAAGTGCTGAGCAAAGAGTGAAAAGCCTGTTATGAAACCATCAGATCTCATGAGAACTCACTCACTCTCATGAGAGCAAGGTCATGAGGGTGATTGCCCCATGATTCAATTACCTCCCACTGGGTCTCCCCCACAACATGTGGGGATTATGGGAACTACAATTCAAGATGAGATTTGGGTGGGGACACAGCCAAACCATATCACACGTCATCGGCAAACTTAACATTTCTCTCTGTGGGTGGGTGTATGTGTTTAAAGCTAGAATGAAAAAAAAAATTCAAGCTTGTATTAAGACCCTTTGCAAGATGCAGCCCCGGAGAACCTGGTGGAGTTTCCCCCATGGGTCACTGGTTGAAGAGAGCCACATACCATGCCCCATCAGATGATATGGTTCCGCAAGTCCCACACCCTAACCAACATTATGGTATAAGATCAAGATAAACATATGTGGTTTAACTACATCTCCAGGATATTTCAAGCAGTGTGAAGCTTCCTAGGGGACAGAGATGAGGGGAAGCAGCTCCACTTTTATTCAACAAATACTTACTGAGCACCAATTATGTGCCAGCCACCACCAGGTGCTGGGGAAGCATCCGTAAACTTGTCATGGAAGAGACAGAAAATAAAGAGAAAAATAAAGGACTGCATATAAGAAGAAAACAAAAGCCAGTGAGAAAAGACAGCAGGAGGGACGGAGTACCCCCCTCTGGGTGGGATGGCCCAAGTGGCATTCAGAAAGAGACTGGAACAGGTCAAGAGCAAGACTAGGGGCTGAGGGAAAAGCCAGCATGAGGTGTGGAAGCAAGAGGGGTGAAGTGGAAGAGATAACCATGGTAATGGCAAAGGTGGGCTCTGGAGGTTCTTGAGACTATGGCAAGGATTTGGGTTTTTAACCAAACGAGATGCTCAGTTATGGTTTTGGGGTTTTGTCTTACTTTATTTTTAGAGCAGTTTTAGGTTTACAGAGCAACTGAGCAGATAGTATGGCAGAGAGTACTCCTCTCCCTTCACACAGTCTGCAGTAATATTGACGTCTTAGTGTGGTTCATATGCTAAGATCGATGAACCAGTATTCACACATTAGTATTAATTGAAGTCCATAGTTGATATTGGGGTTCACTCTTTGTGTTACACATCCTGTGGGTTCTAACAAATGCATAAGTGTCACGTCTCCACCATGACAGTATCATATACAATAGGTTCACTGCCCTAGAAATCCTATGTTCCACTTGCTCACCCCTCCTCCTACCCCCTGAAACTCTGGCAACCACTGATGTTTTTATTGTCTATAACTTTACTTTTTCCAGAATGTTAGATAGTTGGAATCATTCAGCATGTAGCCTTTTCAGCTTCTTTCACTTGGTAATGTGCATTTACGTTTCTTCCACGCCTTTTCATAGCTTGAGAGCTCATTTTTCTTGATTGTTCAATAATATTCCACTGTGTGGCTGAACCCCAGTTTGTTAATCCATTCACTCGTTGAGGGACAACTCTGCTGCTTTCAGTTTTTGGTAATGATGGGTAAACCTTCATGTGCGGGTTTTTGTGTGAACATTGGTTTGCAGTTTATGTGGATACATGCTCAGGTGCACGATAGCTGAATCATACGGCAAGACCATGTCTAGCTTTGTAAGAAATTGCCAAACGGTCCTCCAGAGGAGTGATGGACCTGATCTGAGGGTTAGAGGATTCATGACTGCCGGTGAAGAAAAGAGTCCAAGCAGGCAAGCCTGTAACCTTGTGGACAGGTGCAATGTGGACGCAGCCTCTGCAGGCAGCAGGTGGCAGGAGCCAAATGACTGGGGACCCCGCAGAGGAGGTGGTAGAAAAGGGCTGAGTCTGAGACTCAAATCTGTTTCACATAAGGCCCATCCACAAACAACCATATTTGCAAATAGGTGCTGCATTTTTAAAAGGTTCTTGAAAACCCCCACCCTGGATAAGCTTTGGGGTGGTTTCCGCTCTGTGATTAGAAAAGGCTTCATTCAGACAGCAAGCAAAAGGTTCAAAAAGCTCCTTTTTCTCCGCGTAGTTCAAGAAGATGGTTTTGTACCATATCTAAACCTAACAATTTAGCAGGATTTTCCTTTGTAGTAATTATGCGATGATCAATGTCTCTGCCTCTCCTAGGGGGAAAACCTACTAAATATATGTTCTATCTAAAATTGTTGTTTTTATTGCTATAAACCAGGACAAGTGAGGTGCTGTTTCATATTTAGCAACATGTAATTTACCTCTTGTACATCTTCCTTTAAACTTGTGGTTACCTTGTCTCAAGGTAAAGAGCGGCAAACAATGAATTATTGTCATTATCTTATAATCAAGTACAGAGCCGGCAACAATGGATGTCATTATGTTCTAATGGGGAAATAACCAGCCAATTCTACAATGGTCATTATGGTAGCAAAATTTAATAATGTTCTGACTTTTTTTTTCTCCCCCTTTTTATTTTCAACACCAATTAAAACTGTTTTCCAGTGTTTCTTCCTACATTGTCTGAATCCCAGTTAGCAAAATGATTGTTTAGCAAATGCGATCTGGCAGCAGGAACCGAGGGATTCTGCTCCTTTAAATTGTGAGCCAGTTAAAGGGAAGAGGAGTCTTTCTATTTTCTGGGGCAATGTGTGCTTACCTGGGAGAGGAGGAGCAGCAGAAAGAAGGCTGGGAAGGAGGGCTGGGAAGGAAAAGTGAGAACTGTATGACACTATTATCAGTAACACAACTCATCAATCCCTGCATAACCTCATGAAATAAGTATTTCTAGCTTCCATTTGCAAATGAAGAGTCAGATGCTTACAGAGATGAAGTCATGTCTCGTGAAAACATAATCAGGAGGTGCTGGACCCTGAACCTACGTTCTGAGGGTGGGGACTCAGGGCCTGGGCTTTATCCAGCAAGCTATACCTTTCCTTGCAGTGTGTACATGCTTGACTCACGTTTAAGGGCATTCATGCGGTTGTTTCATATCTTTTCGATGTAAGCTTTGAGCATGAATTAATAATAAGTCCACTGGCTAGGAACCTACTGTGTGCTAGGAGCCATTCTAGAGAACAAGGGACTCCCTGCCGCTGGCATGCTACCAGCTGGCCCTGTCTCATCCACTCAACTTTGTTTGGGTTGTGTCACCTGCTCTTAGATCAGGGGTGAGTCAAGTACGATCTGTAGACCAAATTGGCCCTGACATCAGTTTTTGTAAAAATAAATAAATAAGTTTCATAGATACAGAGCCATGCTCTTACTCTGGATGGGTTGCCAGATTCAGCAGATAAAAATACAGAATGTTCAGAGAAATCTGAATTTCAAATCGAACAATTTGTTCAGGAGAAGTATGTCCCATGCAATATTGGAGATATACTTATCCTAAAAATATATCCATTTGTTTATCTGAAATTCACATTTAATGGGAGTCCTGGTTTTGTGTGGCAGGTCCTCACATCTCCCTGGATTCCAGCTCTGTGATGGAGTCTCCCATTCCCAGCTTGGTGGAAGGCAGACATAAATCTCCTCTCCTTAGACCTCTTCTGAGCCACAACATGCTCTCACCACCCTTGGAAAGAAAATAACACCTCCCGACCCACACCCAGGCCACGCCTGTCTAACACCCCATAAAGAGCAGGCAGGACATCTTAGAATGGCCTCTCCAGGCTCCATGTTCACAAATGAGCCACCTGGGTATAAATGTGACCTGTGTTTCCCAGGTCATCCTGCCATATGCATATCTGTGTGTGCTGATCCCTGGGATTGAGATAACTCAGTTCCCATAAAAGTGCCGCCCTTTTGGGAGCTGCCACTGCCCTGCATCCTGCATCTCCACCTTCCTCCTCTCCTGGAAGCTGTCATGGGACTGGGCATCTCACTGCCCTGTGGAATCTCTGTTGCCACAGAAAGCTGAGGGGAGAGGCTGCACTGCACTGTCTCTTGCTCTCTTTGGAAATAGCTCTCCAGCGTCATCCATCCTGGTGCCCTAGAACTGGCTGGGCCCGCTGTGTCTACTGCCCGCCCCAGAGGTGCTGAGCCTGGCCAGACTTGTGGCTGACTGGTCCCTAATAAGCACTTTCCCTTAAGGCATGTCTGCCTCCTGAAGTGGGGTCCAGGAGGTTCAGCCCGCAGCCTTTCATAGTAGTCCAGCTCTCCCTGGATCCTACATACCTGATCAAAGCCAAACAGCTGAGGAATGGTGTTTGACTTTCCAGGCCAGTGCAGATATTAACCAAGGCGGGATCTCGGCACACATACATAGAATGGTCTGAGTGGGAAGCAAGTAGAGTGGAGACTTCTTCCTGTTCACTGCTGTATCTCCAGGGCCTGTAAGAAGGCCTGGCACCTACCAGGTGCCCATAAATATCTACTACTTGAATGACAGAATGAATTAAAAATGAACAAAACTTAGACATTGCCTAGTTTAATGGATACTAAATGTCTTTGAGACTCTGGAAATCTCACAAAAGTTGTGAACACTCTATTTTGGAAAATGCACATCCACTTCAATTTTGCATGCAATTTAGTGGGTTCACAGCTCTCTCTCTGAAGGACTAGAAAGCTCCTGGATCCAGATTAAGAGCCTCATTCAGCCCCTCTTCAGGGTCTAGATGAAGAAACTCAGATGTAGGAAGAGAAGGAGAGTGGCCCAAGGTTTAGGGTTCCCAAGGGTCTCTGTACGGGGACTTGGGTCCTGCTTCCCACCTCACTTCCTGTCTCCCCCAAATAAATACCACTCAAGTCCTTCTCCTTCTCCTGCGCTCCCAGAATGCATAATCAGCCCTTCAGTTTGGCTGGGTGGTTGAGCATCTCATTCAACTTATATTAAAAGTTCTGATTTTAATTTTTCTAATATTGCCATTAATAACATCTGTTTAAGCCATCAGCTGGTTGCCCAATGTTAAAATATCTTTGAAACAGAAAATGAATGCAAATAATTAAAAGAAAAAATCTGAGAGAAGCTATCCATTTGTCAGGTTTGGAGTAAAAAATGTCTTGAAATGCAGCGTTTGGGATAATAAAATATCTGAATTTTTTTAAATAAATGAATTCCAATTATCATCGTGTCAGTTTATGCAAGTTCCATCATTCTTTCTGGAGGCACCATGACAAATCTTTCATGTGTACAAAGACCTCTATTGAGCTACTGAGCATCTACTCCGTGTCAAAATCCAGTCTGGACAGGCACTGAGAAAACAGGCGTGAATGAAAGATGCCTCAGCCCTCAGGAGGGTCCCAGTCCAATTAGAGAAAAAAAAAAAAAGACAAAGTATTCGAAGAGGCATGGTCTGTGCCATGAGAGAGGGCCACACAGGGCAGGGTTCTGAGGCTCAAATCGTCCCACACAGCCTCGAGTCAACATGCAAGTAGAACGAGGGCTTTGGGCACGCTGTGGGTAGTCTCTAGCGGCCAGAGTTGAGACTATCACAGGATTTGTTGGCTACAAGAAGGCTGGAGAGTTAGACAGGGCCAGTTTAAGGAACAGTCAGTGAACCTACCTGGACATGTTTCTAAGAGGTAGCATGATGCCATGAGCTGAGCACAGAGACAGCACTTGGGAGAGGAGCTGGATGGGGGCAGAGAAGGGGCAGGGGCTTTTCAGTGACAATCTACAGAGGAGATGAATGTGGAAGGTGCAGCAAGAGGGACCTGGCGAGGGCCCAGAGGGACAGTGTCCAGCCCTCAGTACAACCCCGGCACTGTGAAGGTTAAGTCCCAATCGCCCACTGTGACTTGGTTTTCTTTTGAGACAGCAGGTCTATGGTTGATGCATCCATGCACTCCACAGGTATTTATAAAGGGCCGACTGAATGCCAGATGCTCTTCCATAATCAGCCACTACTCTCCTATTTTTCAAATAAAGGGAATAGATGGTCAGAACATAAGCCCCTGTCCAGCAGTGGACAGTGCAGGTGGCTGGTGGAGCTTAGCTCCAAGTGAAGGCCGTGGACCCAGCTCGAAGGGAGGAGAGATTTGCATGCTTACACACTGACACACATGCAAACATTCAAGCACACTCACGTGTACTCATTGGCCCACACTTACATATCCATATGCACCCTCACACACACACATGCTCAAGTATGTGCATACAGTCAACATGCACACACATGTACACACACAGACACACATGTTCATATATTCAAACACACACTCAATATGCACACATGTGCACACACACTCACTCTCACACATGAATATGCTCTCACCCTCATACATGTGCACACACACAATCACACACTCACATGTATGCACACATTCAAACACACTCAACATGCACACACGTACACACACAGACACTCCTCATATATTCAAACACACACTTAACATGCACACATATGTGCATGCACACTCACTCTCACACATGGATGTAATCTCTCACACCCTTATTCATCTGCACACACACATTCACACACTCACATGCATGCACACATTCAAACACACTCAACATGCACACATGCATACTTGCATTCACACTCCCATACTCTGACAAGTGTACACGCTCTCATACATTCACACACATGCACACATATACTCACATAGTCACATACCTGCACACATTCAAACATACTCAGCATGCACACGCATATGCACACACACATAGACACACACTCATGTATGCCCCCGATGCTGCTTCTAATCCGTCGCTGGGTCAATCCCTTCTACAAAGCCTTCTCAGACCAACTCTGCCCTCTCCTGGGCTAACATCCCTCCTCTGAGCTCCACTTCAACTTGGGCACATCTTTGTGACATGCACCACCCTTTGCCTGTCTGCATGTCTGTCTCCCACACCAAACTCTGATCTCCTTGGAGGCAAGCTTTGCTTGCAGCTAGTTAGTAGGCAGTAGGCAAATAATAACTGAGTAAACCAATGAGTGAAGGGTAAGGCCATGGCCAGGTTCACCAGGATTTTCAGTGAAGGGGCTGGAGCATCCAAATCCCCCTAAACTTGTACATGGTGACTAGGATAAGACCAAGCAAGTTAAAAACTCATTATACAGGCGGACGGTTACTTACTAAGGGAGCTGGTGCTACCAAAACCCTTCTATTTGGAAATCACAGAAATGTACCATTTTGTTGAATTGCAGAAGCCCTTTGTGTTACCCAAAGCTCTGTGCCTCCCACCCTCACACCAGGGCCAGGCATTCAGGTGATCCTCAACTGACTCTCTTCAGTTCTTGCTCCTTTTCTCAGCTGGTTTTCCCTTTCTGTGGTCCGCAGCATAAAACGCAAAGGTGACTGACTGTCTGCAGTCACCAGGTCACTCTCTCCATCTCAGCAGCTAAGACAGGCATTTGCCCAGGCCCTGAGAGCAGGTTTGGGTTAGCCAGAAAAGCCAGCATTATCAAGCCTGAAATACCTAAACGTGCTTTCTTTTTTTTTTTTCTCGCCTTCACGTGAAGCTTTTAGCCTCCATGGCTCAGGCAAATGCATTAAAAAGATGAACATTTTAGTTAATGTTCTAAGAAGATTTCCAAAAGCAGTTTTGATTGTGTACTATTAGCATTAATTAATTTCCAGACTGGGACCAGCCGCTCTATTAGGGGAATGCATATTTTAATCAATTTCTCAGTGCTGTTCCGTGCTGGTTAAAGGAATTCAGTGGGCTTTGTCTGCTCCATCCCTTTCATTTACCCCAATGCACTATAGACGCCCTGAGGCTTATAAATGCAAGGTGCAAAGGCAAAGCTAACCACAAGCCAACGAGTCAGATACGAAGAGCTACTGGGAGCCAAACGGCTTTCTTCTGGGATGCAAGCACCTGTTTCTACACAAGGGCCTGGGTGAGGTACCGGACAAGATTAGTGACTATGCTTCTCTTAGCCCATAGGGTAACTTTATGCAAATTAGAAGCCCCCAATATGCCTTTTCTTCTTGAGAAGTGCAGTCCCATGGCAAGTGAATGGATTGAAAGTTAGAGAGAAGATTTGATGTTGGTCTAGCGCCCTTGCACAGTGAATGCCCTGTGCAACTGTATGTGGCAGCCTTGGTTGGTGAACATGGCCTTTTTCCCCGACCTCTGTTAGGATGCTGTCCCAGGAAACTCCAATCACCTTTCAAGGTAGATTTTCATCTGAAGCTTTGTGATATTCTTTACATTGGTTTCAGTGTTTCTTAGATGACCACGTGTTCTCTGTTCTCCTCCCCTTGGAAATTGTAAATTCCTTCAGACGCAAACCCCACATCAAATACCACTTAGAATAGCCAGTACATTTTACACAGATCATAGGTAAACTACCGTTCCTTGAGGGCAAAGCCCAAATCGTTTTTTATACATGACACTGCGTTACCTGTAGACCTCCACCACTTCTCCTTTCCTTCAGTCTGTGTGTGTACAAAAGAGATGCAAATGTATGCATGCAACTGTGTGTTAGCACATGAGCAGATATGCATTTGAGTCAAGCAGAGAAAGAGATGTCAGCATATACACATGTATTTAGGCAGGCGTGTGTGTTTAATGTGTATGTCTTGTATGCTTCAGTAGATCTGTAAGTTTATATTGAAATGTATACACTTTAACAAACAAAAAAATGTACCAACTATATGTATATGTAAGTGTACATCTGTGTGTGCACATATGTGACCATGGACATGCTTATGTGATGTGCAGAAGTGTGCTTACACATACAAAGGCCCATGTGTTACAGATATGTGTGTACATTCACAAGGCACTCTAGTGTTAAGAGGGTAGCATGTCACTTTCCCAACGGGAAGAAGGAGGAAATACAAGGGTGCAAGGGGTGCGTGCCAGCTGGGTCGACTCACCTTAAAAAGAGCACTCGCAAAAGCTCCACACCAGGGCCTCTGCGCATGTGCCATTAACCTCAAAGCTGCTCCGTGAGCTCTCCCAGCCAAAAGTGAGCCTGGGAAAGGTAAGGTTATTCCTATTCCAAATGAATCAGGGTATATCTCACTACAGAAGGAGGTGGAAAGAGATTTTGAGTGAGCAGTGAACAGTCTGGCCAGACCCACTCTGTGTCTCTTCACAGGACAAAATCAGATACCGTAAGGAAACCTATATATCCAAGGTCCTTCCGGAGGTCTGCACAGTGTCATTTATCACACCTAGATTTTGATAAGGATTGGGAAGGCAAGACCATGAGGTCGTGTGCCCTGGAGAGGCTTGGGAGTCTCCGATGTGACTCGGGTACAGAGTGTTTTGTTCATGTCTTTCTGTGGATGGTGGTTAATCAATTTGTACACATGTATTTTTCTCTGTCACAATTTTCAAGAAAAAAAATTGCATCCTAAGCTCTTCTGCATCATCTTCTCCCCTCCACTGTCTGTGGTCATGGGTATCACAGGGAAGATACCCTGGGAAGAGCAGACTGCTCTGGTGGGCTTTCCCGTGTCTTCTCTCCAACCCCAGCGGGACCCAAAGCCAGGAGATAAAAGTGAAAAAAGGAGCAAGGCAGGGGCAGGGGTGGAAAGGAGACATAACCCAAACAAACCAACCAAAACCAGACAGCGGCCTGCTTAATGCTTCATCTCACCACTCCAGCTGCCCACACACATTTCCTGACCAACCGCTCCCGCCAGAGCCTATTATTCTTTTCACAAATCCATTATTTAACAGTATACTTAGGAGAGAAGGAGAGACGGGAAAAGTGAAGCCAAAGTGTTTCACAGGCTCTATTTGAAATTGTAAGCAAATTTAGTTCTTGGAAAGGTTGCAGATGGGTACCCAGAGACTAAATCCCTCAGCTTGTCCACAAAAAAAAAAAAAAAAAAAAAAAAAGAAACAGCAGGCACAGCTATTTACAAATGGCAGCACCCACAACCGCTAACAGGGGAATGCCTTGTGGTTTGGGTAAACCTAGTCAAATCTCCAGGCAGCTTTACCAAGGAGTGCCTTAGCTGCCAACAGTAATGAGATTGTCCATGTAAGTTGTTCATGTATGAAGATTACACACAAAAAGGTCTTCCCCGCTATGACAGTTAATCTCATATGTCAACTTGGCTGGGTCAGAGTGCCCAAATGTTTGCTCAAACATTGTTCTGGATGTTTCTGTGAGGGTGTTTTCAGATGACATTCTCGTTTAAATTGGTGAACTTTGAGTAAAGCAGATGGCCTGCCCAATGGGCTTCATCCAATTCTTTGAAGTCTGAAATAGGATAAAGACTGACCTCCTCCATGCAAGAGGGAATTCTGCCAACAGGCAACCTTTGGACTTGAACTGCAGCTCTTCCCCGGGTGTCCAGCCTGCCAGCCTACATTGTATATTTAGGACTTGTGCCTCCACAGTCACGTGAGCTAATTCCTTGAAATAGATCTCTTTCTATACACATATCCTGGTAGCTCTGTTTCACTGGGGAATCCTAATACACCTACAGACTGAAGTCAGGTTCAGAAGTAGCTTAGTTGTCCATGGAGTGAATTCTTCTTGAATGCCTACCAAGTGACTCACTAAAATACGGAAATAAAAGGTGTGGCTTCTGATCTTAAAGAGTTCCCACTCTGCTGGGAAGGGAGGTGAGAAAATCCTGAATCCTGTGGCAACGTGAAAAGATGATGTCATGGAGGGCAGGGATATGATGCTAAGAAAGCTTAAGAGAGGGGCCTGAACCGAGCCCAGGAGAAACAGCTGAGCTGAGCCTAAGAAAGTAAGTCAAAGTCACCCAGGTGGTAACGTGGCTTACAGGGAAGTGAACGGCACCAGCAAAGTGTTGAGGCAATGTTATTCTTTCCACAAGATAGACAGTGGGAGAGTGACAGCTGAGGACTGGAGCAGAGTGGACTGGCCCACAGAAGCTGTCAGTGCTGTTGAGCATGTGGCTCATTTTCTGGTACTGGACAGATGATTCTCTCAGTGCTGACACTGCCTGGGTGTTGGGGGCTGAATTGCGTGAACCTCAAATTTGCATGTTGAAGATCTAACCCCCAGTACTTGAGAATACAATTGCATTTAGAGATAGAATTTTTAAAGAGGTAACTAAGTTAAGAGGTGGTCATTAGGGTAGACCTCAACTCAATACCACTACTGTTCTTTTAAGAAGAAAAGATTGGGGCCGGGCATGGTGGCTCACCCCGGTAATCCCAGCCCTCTGAGAGGCAGAAGCGGGCGGATCAACTGAGATCGGGAGTTTAAGACCAGCCTGATCAACACAGAGAAACCCATCTCTACTAAAAATGCAAAATTAGTCAGGTGTGGTGGCACACGCCTGTAATCCCAGCTACTCAGGGGGCTGAGGCAGGAGAATCGCTTGAACCCGGGAGGCAGAGGTTGCAGTGAGCTGAGATCATGCCATTGCACTCCAGCCTGGGCAACAAGAGTGAAACTCCATCTCAAAAGAAATAAAAATAAAAATTTAAAAAGAAGAGAAGGTTGGGACACGGACAGGCACAGAAGAAAGACCTTACGAAGACACTGGGGGAAGGTGGCCATCGACAAGCCAAGCAGAGAGGCCGCAGGAGACGCCAACACAACCGGCACCTTGATCTCGGGCTTGCAGCCTCCAGAACTGTGAGGAAATGAATTTCTCTTCTTTAAGCACCCACCGTCTGTGAGACGCTCTTACAGCAACCCAAGCAGACCGAGTGTGCCTGTCCCAACCAGCCACGCAGTTATGAAATATTTTCTGAGCATCTACTTGATGCCAAGCCTGAGCTGAGCACCAGTGAGGAAGACTGGTGTGGTCCTTTGCCTCCAGGAGCTTGTTGTGTCCTAGTCAGAGAGAAAGACAGAAAGAAAGAGAGCTACTGAAGAGCAGGATGATTTCAGATGGTGGCAATGGCTAAGAACTAGGAAGAAGAGGATGACGCAATGGAGGAAGACATGGGGAGGGAGCTGCCATAGCCAGGAGCATCAGGCAAGGCTGTGATGATGAGAAGACTGTGGATCTGAGAGCTAGGGGACAAGATGGGGCCACCAGACGCAGATCCATGGGCACAGAGATCCTGGGAAATAGAAGAGGCCTTCAACGGGGGTTGATCTTCATGTGTTTGGGTCATTGGAAGTCTAAGATGGTAGGAGCATAGTGAATGAAGAGTAGCGGGGTCACTTGTAGACCCTAGATCTCCTCCAGTTGAAAAAACAGTGGCTCATTTGCCTTTGTGTCTCTTTCCCTTGGGTCAGTGAAGAAAAGAAAGAAAAGAGGGGAGGGGAGGAAAAGAAAGCAGGACAGAAGGAGAATGTAAAGGAAGGAATGGAAGAAGAAAAGAAGGAAGGAAAGGAAACTTAAAGGATAAAGTGATTTAAATGGGCTCAGATGAAAGAATACCTAAGTCACAGGATAAGTTTGTTTTTCTGAGTTGCAAAGACCAGGAAAAAACAAGCAATGAGACTTTATAAGAGAAATGCAAAAGCATCCCCCTCCTGGTACAGCTTGGGGGCTGTCTAAGTAGGGCTCAGCCAATACAATATCATGCACCAATCTGGTATTTGTTAATAAGGCAAGTCATGATTTTTAACTGATTATGGTGCACAGACTACTCCCGTCATTAATATAAATGAAATAGGAGGAATGGTGCCAAATGTTGCAAATGGGGACTGCCAGGAGACTTCACGGTGTAATTAGTTGAAAACACTAAGTATATCAAAGAACTGGTCTGTGAGTAGAACGGTTCAGTTCGTCAGGAAGGAAGCAGACGTGTTTATATGTAAGGAGACTAGACACGGAAGAAAGTCAGCTTAGAAGGTGCCAGTAGTGGGCCGGGTGCGGTGGCTCATGCCTGTAATCCCAGCACTTTGGGAGGCCGAGGCAGGCAGATCACAAGGTCAGGAGTTTGAGACCATCCTGGCTAACACGGTGAAACCTCGTCTCTACTAAAAATACAAAAAATTAGCCAGGCGTGGAGAGGCGCGCCTGTAGTCCCAGCTACTTGGGAGGCTGAGGTAGGAGAATTGCTTGAACCTGGGAGGCAGAGGTGCAGTGAGCCAAGATCGCACCACTGCACTCCAGCCTGGGCAATAGAGAAAGACTCCATCTCCAAAAAAGAAAAAAGAAGGTGCTAGCAGTGTGGGCCTCGCATGTTCAACTCAGAGGAAATAGCTAAGGCCACTGTGTTATTTAGAATCTTTTAGATACCATAGAGTAGACCTGTGTCCCTTAACGAGGTGTATTCACAGACCTATTCTACCTGGCTTGCAAAGAAGGACACCTTAGCTGTTGAACGGCGGTTAAGTTTGGAAGGAAATACCCTTCACATTTATTGAGCAATTACTATGTGACAGGTGTTCTACACGGGCAACTCATTTGCTCCTCTTGCATTACTAAAGTACGTTTTACAGATGAGAAGCACAAAGCTCAGGAAGCTCCAGGAGCTTGGCTCAAGGCCAGGTTTCAAATGCAGGAGTGCCTAAATTCAATGTCTGTTTCCCTTCCTCCAGGCCACACTGCCCCTGTAAAGACTCTGCTATGTGAAGCTTAAAAAGCACCCTAAAACGTCTGCGGTGGAAAGAGACCTTGCCCAGAATCGGAAAGCAAGATTGCAAGGTCAGGCATGGCTACTGAGAACTGTGTGATTGCATCTGTAAAGCAGGATATTGACAAACAAAGGTGAGGACTGACTGTTTTCTGTGGCAAGGCTCTCTTCTAAATAGTCTACATGTCTTAGCACATTTCAGCATCCAGTTATTTCACGTGGACAGCCAGCAATACTGCCCCTCATTTTAAAGACAAAGAAACTGAGGCATTCTGTGACCCACTCATAGCTCATGTCAGACAAATATAAAATTTTCAGAAATTTTGCAGTCCAGTTATTAAACACAGATGTTATTAAAAATTAAATTATATAAGCTTATGTTTAAATAATCTGCATTAAAAGCAAAGATAATAAGCACTCCAGACATAACACTTCCTAATTATTTTACTATAGTTCACTATTAGCAATGCCCTTGAAGATATTTATATCTGTTGTGTCTAATGCACCATTGTCTATCTCTTTCTAACTTCCTGTTCAGTGACATGACATTGAAGTCTTGGAATCAGCCACAATGTGAGTATTTACACCAAGGAAATTATCAAATCATACATATCAGGGACTTTTATTTTTTTTTGGAAAATCAGTTATTACACATTATCCAGCACACCACTGAGATAGACCATTCAAGGTCAAATCCATATAGGAAGTATGTCAGTTCGACTAATTCAAGTCATAGAGACACATTCAGGTCATCTCAGTAGAAGGAAGTTTCTTATGAAGATGTGCAGGAAAGCAACAATAGAATAAATATTATATATCAAGTAAAATATTAATGATTATCTTAATAAAGAAGAAGTTTTATTTATTATCTCATCTGCCAGATTCAACCTGAATATAGACAGGATATATTGCCCAAACTTTTCATTATGTTCAATCAATTATATTTTTCATCCTAACTATTGATTTCTCTTATCAAAGGAACAACAATGTCTTCTTTGTTCCTACAGGTCTTTGATGTGGGGGAAGACCCTTGTCTTTACTACTGATGCCTCCAAAGAAGATAAAGCCATTGTCTATTCTCTCCATGTTCTTTGAGCATCAGAGATGCAATTTGAAATGGTGAGACCTCAGCCATGCACAACTTTCAGCAAGGTTAGATAGATAATACTCTTTCTGAACCATGATCTTTTTTTCCTCATTCTGTGGCTGTAGTTGCAGTAATTGTAGTTGGTGGTGGTGGAGGTATGTGAACAACCACATATCGTACAGGTGATGTAAGAAGGACAGGGAAAGGCATAGTAGGTTGAGTCTCCCACTGATGACTGTTCCTTTGCAAGTGTACAGGTAGGGTACCCACTGGTGGTCAAACTGATATCTCAGGCATGTTAACCTTCAGGAATTCATTTCCTATGTGGCTCTCATTAGAAAAGCTTTCTTCTAATGGTTTTATAAAAGCATTTTGGCATGTGCATAAGGAATGGAATGATGCCAGTGCATCACAGCGGGCAGAGTCTGTAATGAAAATGTCTGGGAACAAGGTACCGAATGATGGAGCACCAGCCGAAGAACCAACACCAGGTCCAAACACATTATCTTTCAGCAGGGTCCAGGAGAGCTACCTCTTCTGTAATGGATTTGAATGCTTAGGCGTTCGCCTTATGTTTCAAGTTAATGCTCCCTCATTTGCTTTTCTTTTAGGAAACCACAAAGCCAAGGTAGCAAGAAGCAGAATCGGGTAATGGAAAGAGCATTGGTCTGGAGTCAGGTCACCTGGCTTCCAGTACGTGCTGAACCTGTCTCACTGACAGGCATCACACAACATCCCCACAACATCCCTTCTGTTCTCTGGGCCTCAGTTTCCTCATTTGCTAAGAAAGCAATCTGACTCAAAATTTCTGAAGACTTATTTGATTCAGACAAACTGGCACAAAGACCCATGACAATGCAAAAGACTTTTTCCTTCCATAATTAAAATGGTGACTTGAGCCCTTAAATGCAATTTTTGGCTTACTCTTAAAATTCACATAAACGTATTACCATCCAAGTGTTGCAGGAGTTCCATAACTGCCATGTTATGGACACAAAACAATATACTCTCTGAGCTGAATGAAATAAGATTTTATTACTCAGTCCCTAATTGCTACACATTTTGTTTCTTAGAAGACATTTTGGGGAGTCAACTCAGCTCGGAAGAAAATCTCCTTTCAACGAGAGCTTTCTCATCCCCAACATCCATAAGGAAGATTCCTCTGGCATTCCTTGTTTTTACCAAGTAACCAGAACTTCCTGACCACAGTCAATTGGTCCAGGGGTGAACCCCCAACTTTAACTGTGTCAATGAGATCATCTCTTCTTGGAATAGGACTTGGATCATGTGCCAATATGTAAGCCAATCAGGTGGATGGAGTGGGAGGGAAAGTACTCGGATAGGCTGTTACTGGTGACAAGTCCACCACTCTGAAACTATGGTGGTGAAGAAGCCAAAGGCAACATTGCCAAGCCATCCAATCTAAGCAAGAGTATTACGGAGTTGGAGGGGTGGGGGTTATTTAAAAGAGAAATCTAAAATCAGGGGTGGGCAGCAAGGCAAAAATTGATGACTATTTTATGTCTTTTTATAACAAACCCAGAGCCAGAGGGGAATTAGCTCGGATCAATTCTTATGACTTCCATTGCTATCTTAGATGTGAATTTTAATTCTTAATTTGGAATATTGCCTTGTTAATCAATCACTGAACTCAATCAATACACCATATGTGCATATGTGTATTTGCATGAGTGTGTGTGCATGCGAGTATGGATATCTGTGTGGGGGTGTGTGGGGGTGGGTGAGTCTGTAATGCAGACACAGAGCATCATCTCCCAACTCTGATCCTGTGGTTCTAGAACAGGGCCAAGGAAACTGCAACTGAATTTTACTAAAGGTTTCCTTCCACTCCAGGTGATTTTGACACCTAACTACAGTGTGGAATACATCGCTGCTGATCGTCAGGATCTGTTGAAGCTACCCTTGTAAGTGAGTTATTCTAGTGTAGTTGTAAGGATGGATTGAAGAAGCAAGGCAGAAGCAGCAAACAGGAGATGACTTTTCCTAACACAGGAGTTGATGGGCCAGGCCAGACCAAACCAATACAGCACAGTTAAAGGAAATACAGTTAAGAGCGCTCTAAGATTGCATGCACACGTGAGAAAGCTGTGATGATTCTGGCCTAGCCCACTGGGCAGTCGTGTTCTGCCATCAATGAGAAAGCAACTGGTGAAAGAGGAGATGCTGCCACCATGTCCCCAGCAGCATCCTATGATCCAGCCTTGTTTTCACTAAACTCACAGTAGTCTGTCATGCCTCTATGCCTTAGAACATGCTGTTCCTTCCACCTTTCCTTTTTGTCTGCCTAGGGAATTCCTACATATCTGTCACACCTAAATTTCAGCACTAGACTTCTGGAAAGCTTTTCTTTCATCTCCCTGCCCACTGAAGCCTCCCCACAAGGCCTCCTATTTTTACTTTAATCGAAGTATCTGCTCACCTCCTTGACCCGGCTGTGAGGCCCTGAGGGGAGAATTAGCGCCCACTCATCTCAGAATCCCCACCACCCAGCAGATGGGCTGGCAGCCCTTGTTCTGAATATTCACCGATTAGTCACTGCCTGCCCGCCTGAGTGCCTGCATCACATTGTGTGGGAGAGAGAGTGGAGGTCAGGGCTCTGCACAGAGACATCCTTTCCCCACCCCATGAGCTGACTGGCCATGCGGGTCTTCGCAGAACACAGAGAGTCTCAAGGCAATAAGCCCTCTCCCCAGAACGGAAGGCTGGGGGTAGGCTAGATAAATGCAGTTTTACAGGATTCTGTTTATCTGATTGAAGCAAAGCAAAGTTTGCCACAGGATTTGGTTCTGCATTGTGAGATAGCAGCCTTTGATGGCAAATAAAAGCTACATCAAATGAGTATTTTATAACATCTGGGTACCTGGGCTTAATGTTCATGCCTTATAATCTGTGGACTGGTTGAAGCATCCCCATGTGTTTTAGAAGAGTCTTATTTTTAAAGTATAAAATGTATAATATTTGATTTCCTTGAGAACACCTATATATGCAATGCACACGTTGTTAAGAAAGAGTGATGGAGAACACACACCTACCGTGTTTCAGAAATAATAAAATTCCTAATTTGTAAAGAAGAGAGTTAGGGAAGGAGGGTGCATCAGGAAGTGAGGAATGACTTAATGAAATGCTGAGCTTCTTCAGCATCAGAGGCAAATGTGTCTGTATCATGGCCAAAATGATATAAAACATTTAATATCATCTCTGAGCACATCGCAAGAGCTCTGAATAGGATCCCAGAATTTCACAGCTTCTTCTCCGGAAACTTGGGAGTCTGGGGCCCAGGGAAGCCTACGTGCTGCAGAGTTGGCATCTCTGCGATTCCTCCCCTTTGGGAAGAAGAAAGCTGTCGCTTCTGTCACCTGGACTATGGAAGGAGGAAGCTGCAGTGGCAGCTTTGCTTCCTGAATCCCATCCCACCTGAATCTTGGAGAAGGAACTCCAATAGTTGTGTCAATACAGGAACTCTGCTTCCAAATCCTGGAGTTCTTACCTGTAAATGACTTTCACGTCAAAGGCAAGAGAGATCAGTTAACACACCACTTCCCCGGTGAATGCAGATCACCTGATTATTTTCCAAGAGAAATGTAATTATCTTAGTATTTTTAAGAGGTGGAAAGAAATGGCACCCAGTTTTTCAGCCTCCTGGATGTGAGGCATTTTGGGGGAATAAGAATAGCAATGGAGGAAATGGCTTATGCCTGCCCAATTCTTACTGTGTGAAGCCAAGTTCTGAGAGCTCTGCTGATGTTAACCCATTTAGTACTTTCAACCCTCATCAGCAGTGGGCAGTGCATTGCCCCTGTTCTAAAGAGGAGAGTGAGCCAGAAGAAGCCACAGCTACGATGGGGCTTGATGACTGTAGGAGTCAGCCATTGAGTGTAGGAACTGCGGAGGGGAGGGTGGTGGGAAACTCAGAAAGGCAAGTGAAGGAGGTGGCATTCGACTGTGCAAGAGGTTCCTGAACTTCAGTGGACAACAGAATTACCAAAGGAGCTTGTATATTCATTTCCTCCACAAGACTTGGAATAGTCATGCCCATCACAAGGACTGTAGTTAAATACACTTTGAGATAGCCCTAGGATGGAACATTAAAATAGGGTGGCTCTATTCTCACAGATAGCGATGCTCTCAATGACAGATGGGTCAGTACCAAACGCACGATGGACAGCAGTGTGACCCGGTGCTGCCACTGGCTTGAAACATCCAGTCAATGAAAGGCTGAACAGTGATGGGACAACTCTGGGAGGATGCATATGAAACTGGGAGTTTCTCTGTAACAAAGGAAACTGGTGGCTGGGAGATGTGATGGGGAGCCAGTCACATTTTACTGTTCATCCCATTTTCATGTGTTTTGAATTTTGTACCAGGTATGTGTATTGTTTTATCAATCATTCAAGCAATCTATACTGTGTGTGTTTGTGTGTGTGTGTGTGTGTGTGTGTGTGTGTCTAATGCCAGCACCTGGCCCATCCACAAATCCTGAATCTGAGAGTGTGGGGCTGAAGGAGCAGTGACAGGAGTGAGATAGGGCGTGGGCTAGGTGCTGTGAGGAGGTGGCTGCTCCTCGGGGCTAAAGTGGATCCCCTGGGCCAGGCACGGTGGCTCACGCCTGTAACCTCAGCACTTTGGGAGGCTGAGGTGGGTGGATCACTTGAGGTCAGGAGTTTGAGACCAGCCTGGCCAATGTGGTAAAACCCTGTCTCTACCAAAAAAAAATACAAAAATAAGCCAGGTGTGGTTGTGGGCACCTGTAGTCCCAGCTACTTGGGAGGCTGAGGCAGGAGAATCACTTGAACCCAGGAGGCAGAGGTTGCAGTGAGCTAATATCGCTCAACTGAACTCCAGCCTGGGAGACAGAGTGAGACCCTGACTCAAAAAATAATAATAACAGTATAATAAAATTAAAGTGGATCCCTTGGACATTTTCCTGTGGAGGCTTCGAGGCCTGATGTAGCTGCATGTGCAGTAAGGATGCACTTAAGGTTAAACGAGGTCGTGAGGGTGAAGGCCTGGTCCGACAGGATTAGAGTCCTTATAAAAAGAGATACCACTGGGCATGGTGGCTTATGCTTGTAACCCCAGCACTTTGGGAGGCCAAGGCAGGCAGATCACCTAAGGTTAGGAGTTCGAGACCAATCTGGCCAATGTGGTGAAACCCCATCTCTACTAAATATACAAAAAATTAGCCAGGAGTGGTGGCACGCACTTCTAATCCAAGCTCCTCGGGAGGCTGAGACTGGAGAATCACTTCAACCCCGGAGGCAGAGGTTGCAGTAAGCCAAGATCACTGTACTCCAGGCTGGGCGACAGAACAAGACTTCATCTCAAAAAAAACAAAGAGAGAGAGAGAGAGACACCAGAACAGCAGAGATGATTCTCCTGTATGAGAACACAGCTAGAAGACTGAAAGCCAGGAAGTGGCCCTCACCAGAAACCAGTTAAGCCAGCCCCTCGACCTTAGAGTTCCAGCCTCCAGAATGAAGAAAAGTAAATGCTTTCTTCAGTCCCCGCTCTGGTACTTTTGTCCTGGCAGCTGGAGCTGACTGATACAAGGGCTAAGGGAGGAGGCTGGA
Source organism: Cacajao melanocephalus (assembly GCA_963573385.1). Classification (NCBI taxonomy): domain Eukaryota; kingdom Metazoa; phylum Chordata; class Mammalia; order Primates; family Pitheciidae; genus Cacajao; species Cacajao melanocephalus. The sequence continues at coordinate 21,763 of CAUYLG010046339.1, forward strand.
GCCCATACCAGGGAGGTGCAGCCAACCTAAGGCATTCGGGTAGTGCATGAAAGGCCTGAGGGTACATGTGGGAGAGACAGAGGACAGCAGGGACTTCAGATGGAGGGCAGCCTCCTCACCAGGAGAGCCCTCCTGCTCACAGAAAGTTCCAGTGCCCACCGGATCGGAGAGAATCAGTCATACTACTCCTCTCAGCAACCAGTCCAGGCCTGCATGACTAGAGGCCACTGGCGTTTACTCCTTCCCGCAGTCGTCCTGGCTGGCCTGCCCCTCCATCCTGGGAGTGGATACTCCCTTGAAGGCCCTCAGCAGCAGCTTCACCTGCTGGTGTGGACTTCTACCCAGGCTGAGAGGGCCCCTCAAATGTCGCCTCCCAAAGGCCATGCCCAGTGTTCCCTCCGTGAAGCCTCTCTGGATGTGGTCAATCCTCCTGTTTGTCCAAGCCTTGGTGAATGTTTATCACAATCTTCCAAGTGTATCAAGTGTATACTTTGTCTCACCACAAGACTGTGAGCCCCTTAAGGGCAGCAAATGGATTTAATTTGTCTCTAAGTTATTGTCCCTTAGCATAATTTCTGTTACAGTGGAATGGCCACAAGTATTTGTTGAGTGAACAAGGGAAGATAGGAAGGAAGGGAGGGAGGGAGGGAGGGAGGGAGGGAGGAATGGACAGATTAAACCAGTCTATTGACCCTCTAAAAAATGCTCTTTTAGCATAAGGGAGCAAAAAATCAAATGAAAATATTCCCCAGGGCTTGGAGTTACAATATTAAATCACAAGTCAAGGAGATTTATGCTGCCTTTTTGTCCATGTGTGTTTTCAGGGTATAAAGCATGAAAAAGGATTTACTTTGTTTCTCTCATATTTGTCCATAACTGCATCTACCCAGAATCGCCCACTTACTGGATTTAATATTTCAAACACAAAGATGAAATGGTTAAATGTGACTTAAGAAGAGGTAGGAGGCAGAGATGTGGATTAGTCACGGCACGGCCTAGTGACCTCAAGCTTGTCACTTGGTGTTTCTGAGTTGACTTCACTATCTGTAGAACGGGGAGTATGGCTCTTGCTGTATTCACAGGACTGTTTGATGTGAATGCGCTTTGCAAATGCCAAAGGGCCCTGTGAATGGGACAGTATTTTTATTTCTCTATTTGGCATTAGTAAATAGTAAACACATGGAGGAGAGTGCTAAGACGTTTCCCTCACTGGATCCCCAAATCATAGCAGAGACTCCAGCAAAGAGTGGGTCCTCAGTAAGTGCTTGTGGAACAGAACTGGGAGCTCTATGTGTGCCTGAGTGTGTAGGCATATAACCCAATATATAGACATGGATACAGAGGGAGACAAATACATACAAGACTGGATTCTTATTGCCATCTCACACTTACAAGGTGGAAGTGCACCTCCCTGGCAAGCTAAGCAGCCTTAGAAGAGTCTAAGCTCCACGATGTTATGACATGGGTCGGGACATAATTCACACCCTCCAGCACCTCAAGTAAGAGACCTAGACCCGGTCAATGGCATCCCTGCCGGTCACTGTCATTGTCTGAACTAGCACATACTTGTACAATACCCATGGATGGTGCTTTGGTCACACTCGTCTCTAAATTCTAACTTGTGGGAAGGAAGACCCATCTAAGAACCCAGTGCCCCTCAAAGCCCCCACATATCCCTTCAACTCCCTTCCCAAACTGGAGCATGCATATGAACAAAATTGAATTCTGCCCATTAATTTGAAATCATTCTGTACTGATATAACATTTCAACCCTGCCAAAACAGTTTCTATTTCTGAGTAATTCTTTATTCCAAATTCTTCCAATTGGCATTCTTTTTGAAATGCTGGGCTCCAGTCTCTGTGGAGGACTGCAGACTGCATATGTCCCCAAAACATCTTTGCTTTCTTCAGAACTTCACCAAGAACTCTTGTGGCGCCATCCCTGTTCCATTATGCTCGGCTAGTGTCATCTTCTGGATCCTTTCACTTCCAATTTGAGTCTGGTATTTATCATTTTTGTTTGGAGTTATTTTCACCACTGCGAGAAAAAAAAAAGCCCTCCTTGACCCATGCCCAGAAAGAAGCCACAAAAAAATAAAAGCCACAGAGCAAAACCAGCAATAAAAATATTCCGATTAGTTCTCCTGATCTTTTTTCACCTTTGCTTTTCTCAAAATAAGTGACTCTCCCTGCCCTCATGAACAATTGTTTTGGTGCAAGTACTTTGGGTTAAGTAATATGAAATTTATCATCCAAATCAGGATACTTTTGAGAGTTAAGTTAGATGCCATTATTAACTACAGCAGAATAACAGACATAAAATGAGACTGTTCTGGACACATCAGAAAATATGCCCACCCTAGTATTAGCACTTCTTTAGGTGCAAGTAAGGGAAACCCACTATGAAGTAGCTTGACAAAAAAATGTATAGACTTAGTATGTTCTTGGCTCAGCATTAAGCTGGATTCAGTCACATCAATATCCCATGTCACCAAACTCATTCTATCTTACCATCCTTCTTTCCTTTGTTTCTCACTGCTCAGCACCTTTCTCTCCTATTGGATACAGACTTCCTTCATGTATCAGGGGAGACAACTGTTCCATGTCCCACAAAGAAAGCCCTCTTTTCCTCTAGGAGAAACCCTGAGATGAACATAGATTGTCCTAGCTGGTATCACCTGCTCACCCCTGGAGCACATGTATTCGTCGGAGAAGAAGACACCATGATAGAGCAACTACAATGTATGTTGGTGGAATTAAGAATTTCAGACAATACAGAAAAATAATTATGCAGTATGGACTTAATAAACTGGACTTAAAGCAATGCTTCTGAATAGTAATGAGGGAGTGAAAAAAAGTTACCAATCTACATCCTACAGACTCAGAAGCCAATCTAGTCTCTTAAGGTCCCCATTCTGTAGATGAAGAAACTAATGGCCAGAGAGGCTGGGTATCTTGCCCAAGATCGCACAGATAATAAATGGAGCATCAGCAAATCAGATTTGAACCCAAGACTCTCTGAGGTGGGGCATTTGGAGCTCATGCCTCTTCCCCTGCCCTGTACTGCCTTGATTGTGAGACGTAACTCTCTCTTAGTCAAGACTGACTTTGTTTTTAAGCAAGATAAAAGTAACCCAGGATCGCTTAGGCAGAAAGGGGGATCCATGGCTCACATAACCCAAATGTAGGGTGTCCATAAGCACAAGCATAAGGATGGGGAGGACATCGGAAATCTTTCCTCCTGATTTTCTCTGCACATTAGCTTCATAGTCTTAGAACTTCTGTTTCTATGAGGCTGAAACCATGGCTACCAGCAACTCCTGGGCTCAGATCCTTCTCTCCCTTCCCTGTACTTATGTGCCCCATGCTCAACCAGGGTTCAGATTGGCCCAGTCTGAGTCATGTGTCCAAAAGCAACCAATCAGATGGCCAGGGATGTGAGGAGCTATGATTGGTCCAACTCCAGTCCAGTACCTACCATTTAGCCAATCACTGTGGCTAGAATTACAGGGTGGATGAAAAAGATGGAAGGTTCTATTAGGGCAATAGGAAAATGGAAGGAACATACAGTGTCCATTATGGATTCCTCACAAAATTAGTCAAACTGGCTCTCAAATAAGAAATTTGAGTAAAAACAAAATGTTTTTGAATCATTTTGTATGCATACAACCATATATTCACGTTTTTTCTGAATGTGTGTATGCCCAATTCTGAATTTTTACTTAAATGCAATTAACTCTTCTTCATATATCTCAAGGCAAATTGTCTGTTGAGCCAGTATTTAAGGATGACATCAGCTGTTGCCTTAGCTTTTGCCATACATCCAAAATTTTGCAAGGGCTCCAGGCCCTTTGACTCTGTTGCACAATAGAACTTTGGGTAGCATGTCTAAAAGGTGGAAAAAAAAACCTCCTAGAGATAATGGGGCAGTATATTTGAAATTGCAGCTGCAGTGGAAACCCTGGGCTGAGCTTCAAGCAAAATGTGGCAGAATATTTCTGAAATTTAAACTAAAGATTTTTTTCCTAAAAATTCTCTCCCCAACCCCCTTTGAACAGCCAGACTTTTCTTTTGCTTGTTGCCTCAGAGAGAGAGAACATCAAGGCAGGAATAAAATATGCTGCTTGTATTTCCCTGGCTTTTGTCTTCCAAAAGCCTAGATCCTTAGGGAGACAGTGAGATAGACAAAAGCATAAAGGGTTGAAGAAGGTACAACTTTCCCTCTCTTGTCTCCTGACCTCAGCCTAAGGGGAGAAGGAAGGAAGGAAGATGCAAGGGAAATATAAAGATGTGGACACTGCTTTTATTTAGTGCAAACAGTACCTTGACAACGTGATTAAGGTCAGCAACATCAGTGATGCCATGTAGATACTATGTACCCCATGCTCTGATGGGTTAAAAAGTGCACTTAACCTTTGTGATCTCCTCTCCAAAAATCCATAGGCCCAGCCTAATCATGAGAAAACTTCACACAAACCATGACTGAGGTGCATTCTACAACATACCTGATAAGTACTCCTCAAAGCTGTCAAGGTCACGAAAAATAAGGGAACTGAGAGACTGAGGAAACTGAAAGACATGATAACCAATGGCAATGGAGCAATGTGGATTGAATTATGGATCGACAAAGACATTAAATAAAAGCTTGGTGAAATACAAAGAAAGTCTGGAGTTTTGGTAATAGTAACTTACCAGCGTTAGTGTCTGTCTTCTGAAAAACGTACTAGAGAAATTTTACATTAAGGGAAGTTAAACTTGGCAAAGGGTATATGGGAATTCTCCATCTTACCTTTGTAACTTTTCTGTAAATCTAAAATTATTCCAGAATAAAATGTTTATTAAAAACAAACAAAAATAAGAAAGGGCACTATGCCTTCAACTCCCTTCTAGGTTCATGGAATCTGAAAATAGAGACAAGTTGGGACTGTTTTCTATGTATAGCTCCAGGGAAATGTGGAACTCCAGAGAATAAATGACTTCATAAAATATCTAAGGCTTTATTGAGGGCTCTGGTCAGCCTCACCAACTCTGCACTCAGCCTAACCACAGAAAGATTCCCCTGAAACTGAGTGGACAAGAGGTAGAACCCATCCACGGAACCAAGCAAGATGCAAGGAGAATATCCAAACCTGAGAAAGAACAGAGGCTGGAAGGAAGAGAGACTCTCTACATTGGCTGAAATTGAATTGCAAAAATAGAAATTAACTTTAGCCATAGGAGGAAATATATATATATATATATATATATATATATATATATATATATACCTGTATTCTACTCCCATGTGAGTTTGTAGATTAAGCTTTGTATTTTCTGTGAAAAGAAGATGGAGGAAGAAGAGGAAGGCAAAAAAGAAATGATCACTTAGTCTATGCACACTTAGTCTATGCTAGGGATAGGTCAGCTCTATGTGCATGTATTGGTTTTCTATGGCTGTGTAACAAATGGCCACAAACATAGTGACTTACAATTCCCTTTATTATCTCACAGCTTTAGTAGACCAAGAGTTCAGGCACAGTGCAGCTAAGCTCTCTGCTCAGAATATCACAAGCTGAAATCAAGATGTCAGTGTTCTGTTTGTGTAAATACTATCTTTGTTTATTGGCATCTGTATTAGTCCATTTTCATGCAGCTCATAAAGACATACTCAAGAATGGGAAGAAAAGGAGGTTTAATTGGGCTTACAGTTCCACATGGCTGAGGATGCCTCAGAATCATGGCAGGAGGTGAAAGGCACTTCTTACATGGTGGCAGCAAGAGAAAATGAGAGAAGCAAAAGCAGAAACCCCTGATAAAGCCATCAAATCTAGTGTGCCTTATTCACTATCATGAGGAAAGACTGACCCTCAAGATTCAATTACCTCCCCCGGGTCCCTCCCACAACACATGGGAATTCTTGGAGATACAATTCAAGTTGAGATTTGGGTGGAGACATGGCCCAACCATATCGCTCTATGCCAGGCCCCTCCAAATCTCATGTTCTCGCATTTCAAAACCACTCAGGCCTTTCCAACAGTCCCCTAAAGTCTTAACTCGTTTCAGCAAAAGTCCACAGTTCAAAGTCCCATCTGAGACAAGGCAAGTCTCTTCTGCCTATGAACCTGTAAAATCAAAAGAAAGCAGGTTACTTCCTAGCTACAATGAGGGTACCAGTATTGGGTAAATATAGCCATTCCAAATGAGAGACATTGCCCAAAACAAAGGGGTTACAGGGCCCATGCAAGTACAAAATCCAGCAGGGCAGTCAAGTTTTAAAGCTCCAAAATGATCTCCTTTGACTCCAGGTCTCACATCCAGGTCACACTGATTCAAAAGTTGAATTCCCATGGTCTTAGGCAGCTCTGCCCCTCTGGCTTTGCAGGGTACAGCCTCCCTCCTGGCTGCTTTCACAAGCTTGTGTTGAGTGTCTGCAGCTTTTCCAGGTGCATGGTACAAAGTGTTGGTGGATCTACCATTCTGTTGCTGGTCTGGAGGATGGTGACCCTCTTCTCACAGCTCCACTAGGCAGTACTTTAGTAGGGACTCTGTGTGGGGGCTCTGACTCCACATTTCCTTTCTGCACTGCCCTAGCATGAGTACCCATCCCTGCAGCAGACTTTTGCCTGTGCATCCATACATCTGAAATCTAGGTGGAGGCTCCCAAACCTCAATTCTTGACTTCTGTGCATGCTCAAGCTCAACACCACATGGATGCTACTGAGGCTTGGGACTTCCATCCTCTGAAGCCACAGCCCTAGCTCTACATTGGCCCCTTTCAGCCACAGCTGGAGTGGCTGGGACACAAGACACCAAGTCCCTAGGCTGTACACAGCACAGGGACTCTGGGCCCAGCCCACAAAACCACTTTTTCCTCCTGGGCCTCTGGGCCTGTGATGAGAGGGGCTGCTATGAAAGTCTCTGACGTGACCTGGTGACATTCTACCCTTAATTTTGGGGATTAACAGTAGGCTCCTTGCTAGTTATGCAAATTTCTTCAGCTGGCTTGAATTTCTCTTCAAAAAATGCGTTTTTCTTTTCTACTGCATTGTCAGGCTGCAAATTTTCTGAACTTTTATCCTCTGTTTCCCTTTTAAAACAGAATGCTTTTAATAGCACCCAAGTCACCTTTTGAATGCTTTGCTGCTTAGAAATTTCTTCTACTAGATACCCTGAATTTTCTCTCTCAAGTTCAAAGTTTCACAAATCTCTAGGGCAGGGGCAAAATGCTGCCAGTCTCTCTGCTAAAACATGACAAGAGTCACCTTTGCACCAGTTCCCAACAAGTTTCTCATCTTCATCTCAGACCACCTCAGCCAGGACCTTATTGTTCATATCACTATTAGCATTTTTGTGAAAGCCATTCAACAAGTCTCTAGGAGATTCCAAACTTTCCCACATTTTCCTGTCTTCTTTGGAGCCCTCCAAACTGTTCCAACCTCTGCCTGCTACCCAGTTCCAAAGTCACTTCCACATTTTTGGGTATCTTTTTAGCAGTGCCTCACTCTACTGGTACCAATTTACTATATTAGTTCATTTTCAGGCCGCTGATAAACACACACCTGAGACTGGGAAGAAAAAGAGGTCTAACTGGACTTACAGCTCCACATGGCTGGGGAGGCCTCAGAATCATGGTGAGAGGTAACAGGCACTTCTTACATGGCAGTGGCAAGAGAAAATGAGAGACGAGCAAAAGTGGAAATCCCTGATAAACCCATTAGATCTCTTGACACTTACTATTACGAGACTAGCACGGGAAAGATCAGCCGCCATGATTCAGTTAACCCCCGGGTCCCTCCCACAACAAGTGGAAATTCTTGGAGATACAATTCAAGTTGAGACTTGGGTGGAGACACAGCCAAATCATATCAGCATCCATTAAAACCATAGGGTCAAATTAGTGGCCAAAGTTATTTACATCTTCCCCTGTGATCCAGTTTTTGCAGGTGAATGAAAATAGTATTACAACCCCCTCAACCATAAACCACAGCATCTGTGTTTTGCGTTCTGCCCAGTAGGGGACATTGCCATCTAACAACTATCTACCACTGTCCTAGCAGAGGCTGTGGCCTAGGCTTTCCCCTCGCTCCCCCTGCTGCTTCCTGGCCAAACCTGGTTTTTCCCCACGTGGCTTGTGGTGTGGCAAGCCTCCTTCCCTTGGAAAAGTAAGTAGTAAATTCTTCTTTCAATGGCATCAGGCTCTCCATGCCATCATTTAGTTACCTCCAAAAATCAAAATCTTGCAGGTATGTTTTAATAGAGTCAACTGGTCAAAGGTTCGTGTGAGGCTGAGTTATCTCCCAGGTTCACATGGTTATCGGCAGAACTCAGTCTCTTGCATCAAAGCATTGAGGCCCTTGTTTGTTTTCTTATAAAGGCCACTCCCAGATCCCTGCCAAAAGGCCCCCTCCATGGCCAGTTTACAATGTGACTTCGCTTTCTTCAAGACCAACAGAAGAATGTCTGCTGCTGCTTCCTGTCTTTTTTAAGGGCTCCCCTGGTCAGGTCAGGCCCGCCTATGATAATATCCCTTTTGATTAATTTAATACAAGTGATGAGGAATCTCAGTTTCATCTGTAAAGCTCCTTTTACCATAAAATGTAATTTGATCAAAAGGAGGAGCTAGGCAGAGGATGTGCACCAGAAGGCTGGGGGCTTGAGGGCCATCTCTGATTTCTGTTTCCACAATTCCTCCTTATTTCATTCATTCTCAGGGTGGTTCTATGAGGTAGATAGGATTTTCCGTCCAGTGACACACATGTTAGGGAAACGGGCATATTGTACAAAAGTAACTGCAGTTTTTACATTGTTGAAATTTGCTGTTTGATATTGGAATACACTTGTTTTTATTATACTTTAAGTTCTGGGGTACACATGCAGAATGTGCAGGTTTATTACATAGGTATACACGTTCCATGGTGGTTTGCTGCACCCATCAACCAGTCATCTACATTAGATATTTCTCCTGATACTATCCCTCCCCTAGCTCCAACCTCCCAACAAGCCCTGGTGTGTGATGTTCCCTTCCCTGTGTCCATGTGTTCTCATTGTTCAACTCTCACTTCTGAATGAAAACACACAGTGTTTGGTTTTCTGCTCTTGTGTTAGTTTGCTAAGAATGATGGTTTCCAGCTTCATCCATGTCCCTGCAATGGATATGAACACTCTTAAATGAATGTAATTGTGTTATACATCACTTTAATGCACATTTCTCACTTTATATTTTTTCACTAATGACTTATTACTTGCTCTTTATTTTATATTTATTTTAGACTATGGAAATAATATTAGGCAAAAAGCAAATTCAAGCAATTTTTTTTTTCTTTGAGACTAGTTCTGGCTCTGTCACCCAGGCTGGAGTGTAGTTGTGCAATCTCAACTCACTGCAACCTCTGCCTCCCAGCTTCAAGTGATTCTCCTGCCTAAGCTTCCCGAGCAGCTGGGATTACAGGCTATACCACCACACCTAACTAATTTTTGTATTCTTAGTAGAGACAGGTTTCCTCATGTTGGCCAGGCTGGTTTTGAATTCCTGGCCTCAAGTGATCTGCCCACGTTGGCCTCCCAAAGTGCTCAGATTACAGGCATGAGCCACTGTGCCTGGACAGTTTTCTTATTCAAGTTCAAAATGGGTTGTAAAGCAGCAGAGATAAGTTGCAACATCAACAGCACATTTGGCCCAGGAGCTGCTAACAAACGTACACTGCCATGGTGGTTCAAGAAGTTTTGCGAAGGAGAAGAGAGCCTTGAAGATAAGGACTATAGTGATCAGCCATCAGAACTTGACAACAACCAGTTGAGAGCAGTTATCCAAGTTGATCCTCTTACAACTACCCAAGAAGTTGCCAAATAACTCAATGTCGACCATTCTACAGACATTTGTAATTTGAAGCAAATTACAAGTGCAAATTACAAAAGCAAATTTTAAATTTTAATTTTTGGAAAGGTTAAAAAAGCTTCATAAGTGGATGCCTCATAAGCTGAGAAAAATTTTAAAAATCATTGTTTTGAAGTATCATCTTCTCTTATTCTACACAACAACAACAAACTCTTTCTGGATCAGATTGACGTGTGATGATAAGTAGATTTTATATGACAATCGGCATGACTCAGCTTTTTGGACTGAAAAGAAGCTCCAAAGAACTTCCCAAAGCCAAACTTGCACCAAAAAAAAAGGTCATGGTCACTATTTGGTAGTCTGCTGCTGGTCTGATCCACTACAGTTTTCTGAATCCCAGAAAAACCATTACATCAGAGAAGTATGCTCAGCAAATTGATGAGATGCAGCAAAAACTGCAATGCCTGCAGACACCATTCATTGGTCAACAGAAAAGGCTCCATTTTTCTCTGTGACAACACCCAACTACACATTGCACAATCAAAGTTTCAAAAGTTGAACAAATTGGGCTACAGAGTTTTGGCTAATCTGCCATATTCAACTGACCTCCCACCAACAGACTACCACTTCTTCAAACATCTTGAAAACTTTCCACAGGAAAAATGTTTCCACAACCAGCAGAATGCAGAAAATGCTTTCCAAGAGTTCATTGAATCCTGAGGCACAGATTTTTATGCCATAGAAATAAACAAACTTATTTCTCATTGATAAAAATGTGTTGATTGTAAGCATTCTTACTTTGAATAATAAAGATGTGTTTGAGCCTAGTTATAATGATTTTTGCACCAACCTAATCTTTAAACCTCAGAAAGATTCATAATTCAATTTTATACAAATTATTGGATAAGTATTATGTACCAGACACCATGCTAGACCAATATAAATCCCTCTATCTCCAGGGTTTTATAATCTATTATAAGGGCAGCTATGTCATAATGACAGCAAATATCAACTAAAGACTCTCCATGTACCATCTCTTTAAGGGACAAAAACATGTGAAGTTGGTATTTATTCTTATAAGCTTTCATTTTACATGTGAGTAAACTGAGGCTTAGTGAGTTTAAGCAATGTTCTCAGAGTTGCACATGTCTACATTCTGAAGAGGGAATTTATGCTCAGAGCAGTTCATCTCCATGCTTCATAAGTTTAATAAATATGACATGCTGAATATCAGTACAAAAACTCTTGTCTCATATTCAATAAGAACTGCTAGAAAAGAGAGTAGAATCAATGGTAAAATGAATTTTTTAAAGCAACTACAGAATACAGAAGAGGTACTGTTTTAGTCCATTTTGGGGCTGCTGTAACAAAATATCATAAACTGGGGAGTTTATAAACTACAGAAATTAATTTATTGTGGTTCTAAAGGCTGAGAATTCTAAGATCAAGTCACCGGCAGATTCAATGTCTGATGAAACTGCCTTTCCTCATTCAGAGCGTCCACCTTCTTGCTCTGTTCTCACATGGTGACAGGGATAAACCAGGCCCCTTGAGTGTATTTATAAGGACACAAGTTTCATTCATGAGGGCAGAGTCTCACTGTATGAGATATATAGCATTTTTTTAATCATAATGACAGACACTTTAGTGAAACAGAGGCCTGTATTTAAATCACCTCCCTAAAGGTCCCATTTTGGGGTAGAATTTCAACATATAAATTTGGGGGAACACATGTATTCAGACCATAGCATTCTGCACTAACCTCCCCCAATTACGTTCTTCTCATAGGCAAAATGCATTATTCCCTCACAATAGCCTCAAAAGTTTTAACTAATTCCAGTGTCAACTGTAAAGCCTAATTCCAACGTCTCATCTCAATATTATCTAAATTAGATATGGATGAGACTCAAGGTAGAATTTATCCTGAGGCAAATTGCTCTCCAACTGTGACCTGTGAAATCAAATAAGTTATATGCTTCCAAACTACAGTAGTGGAACAGGAACAAGGCATTCCCTTTCCAAAAGAGAGAAACATGAAAGAAAAAAAAGACTACAGTTTCCAAAAAAAAAAATATCAAAACCCAACTGGGCAAACAGCATTAAATCTTAACTCTCCAGAATAATCTTCTTTGACTCAAGGCTCTGCCCTTCAGGCCCACTGGGCAGAGTTCCCACCTTTCAGACACATTAAGACAGGGGTTGGATCCCCAAGACTCTTGGTGGTCCTGCTCCCATGGCTTTGGGGTACCCCACCTCAATAGTTTTGCTGGCTATAGCCCATGCTGCAGTTCTCATGGGTTGAAGTCACATACTTGCAGCTCCCACAGTTTGGAATCACAGACCAGTAGCTCTACAGGTCTAGAGTCCTGGGACAGCTACGCCCCAGAGCTCTACTAGGCCTTGCCCTGGTGGGGAGCCTTTCGTGGCCCTGTCTCTGCAATGGCCCTATGCCTGGATCATGTGCCCCAGGCTCAAGGCAGCTTCATTCTTTAAAATCTAGGTGGAGGTAGCCATACCCCCACAGCTCATGCACTCTGTACACTGATGAATATGGCAAGACATGGACACTGCCAACGTTTGCCTCCAAGGTGTACTGCCCGTCAGTCTACTGAGGCAGCCACCATGGCCTGCACCACACCTGGGCTGACTGGAGCCACACCTGGGACAGCCAAGGAGCACTACACCAAAATGCAGGCAGCAAAGTTTTTAAGTGGCCCTGGAAAGCTGATGTCCTACAGGCACCCTTGGCCCTTCCTCTTAAATGGATTTGCCTCTAAGGCCTTTGCACTCTAGGCTTGTGTTAGTAGAAGCAGCACCGACAGTCTCCAAAATGCCTTCTTGTCATTCATCCTTTTTCTTGATGAATAGCACATGGATGATCCACACTAATCTTCTTATCAAATGGTCACCTGGCCACATCCTTGGTATCCTCTCCAGAGCATGCTTTCTTAATTTTACACTTGGGACAGGCTAATAATTTTTCAAATTTTTAAGTTGTACTTCTCTTTTGATTAAACATGTTATTTTTAAGTTGTTTCTGTCTTCTCACATCTTAAGATAAACAGTCAAGAGAAGCCATGCCACACCTTCAACACTTTGCTTGGAAATTCCTTTAGCCAAATATCCAACTTTATTTTTCACAAGTTCTACCTTCCACTAAACACTAGGATGTTCTCATTATAAACTTATAATACAGCCAATTTCTTTGCCACTTTTTCACGAGGATGATTTTTTCTCTGTTGTCCGATGATGTGTTCCTCCTTTTTGTCTGAGATCATTTATCAGAATGATCCATACCATCCATGTTTCTACCACCATTCTGTTAACAACCACTTAGGTATTCTCTAAGAAGCTTGAGGCTTTCTCTAAAGCTCTTCTCCTCTTTCTGAGCACTCACCAGAATCACCCTTAATAGTCTGTTCTTAAAAATGTAGGCTTTTTTTAGTATGCAATTCAAAACTCTTTTAATTTTAAAGTGACTTCCTTATTTTTAGGTTTTGGTTAAAGCAGCATACCCACTTCTCAGTACCAGTTTTTGTCTTACTCTATTTGGGTTTTTTTAACAAAATGCCATAAACTATTGCTTATAAACAACAAAAATTTATTTCTCACAGCTCTAGAGGCTTGGAAGTCAAAGATCAAGGTGACAATGGATGTGGTGTCTAGTAAGGGCCCGCTTTTTTGGATTATAGACGATGATTTCTCGTGGAGCCCTCATGTGGCTGAAGGGACAAGGCAGGTCTCTAGGGCCTCTTTATAAAGGCATGAATCTTATTTATGAGGGTACTGCTGTCATGACCTAAAAGCCCCACATCCTAAAACTATCACCTTGGAGGTTAGAGTTTCAACATATAAATTTTGGAGGCACACAGACATCCAGATCATAGCAGAGCACGTTTCACCAAGATTGGTAACTGTCTCATGTAAGAGATGGGATAGGAGCTGGCCCTTAATGAATTAGCAGGACTTCCACAGACAAGGATGCAGAGAGGCAGCAAAGAGGAAAATTCAGAGGGGAATACATGCAGAAACAATGGCTGGAGGGGTTGGTGCTCAGGGATGAGGGGGATGTATTCTGTGTCTTAAATCTACGTGTCTCAGTTTAGGAACAAGATGGACTGATTCCATTGAGTATCCCATACCAGCCCTAAGGAAAGTTTGAGACCTGGTAGGATATGACACATTCCAAAAGATACAGGGTGCAAAATCAGTCCCTATTTCCTGAGGAGTCCAGAAAGCTTCCCCAGAGGAGTGCTTCTCAATATTTCGCCCTCCAAGGGACATTTTATGAGATATATCTGGAGACATTTTTGATTGTCACAACTGGGAAGATGAAGATGGTACTACTGGAATCTAGTGGGGAGAAACTAGGGATGCTGATGAATTTTACAGATGGAATATTTGTGTGCCCCCAAATCCATATGTTAAAACTGTAATACCATGTGATGGTATAAGGAGGTGGGGCCTTTGGAAGGTAATTAGGTTGAGAGGGTGGAGCTCTCATGAATGAGATTAGTGCCCTTACAAGAAAAGCATAAGATCTCTCTCTCTTTCTCTCTCCCCACCCCCCGCCACTTTCTCCCATGTCTGCAAACCAAGAAGCCAGCCCTCACTAGACACCAGATTTGCCAGCACCTTGATCTTGGACTTTTCAGCCCCCAGAACTGTGAGCAAGAAATGTTTCTTGCCATCCAAACAAAATATATATTTGTTACAGCAGCCCAAATAGACTTAGACAAACCCCAAATTTCCATAGTGCCAAGGTCAAGAAACTCAGCTAATGAGCCCATAAGGGATGTTTCTCAATCAGTCAGTACTTTATGACTTCAAGTAGTGATGGAAAATTTATGTCATTAGACTCAGTTCTTAGTCTGTTTTTGATAGGTCCACAGGTGTGCATAATCTTAAAATCAAACCCGAAACATAATAGTTGCAGATTCATTCAGCAAATTCACAGGATTCCTGCTACTTGCTCAGTATTGCTCCAGCTGAAAAGGTGGTAAACAAATTCCCAAACCAAAGAATGCACACATCTTGTGTGTAAGAATAGGAGGATTTGGTCCTGTAGTGACAAACGTCCTCCCATTTGCCATCGGCAATATGGTTTGCTCAGTGTGAGTCATGCTGCCCTTGCTAGGGTGATGACTGGAATGATTAATCCACCCTCTTGTGGCCTAATCTCCTTAGGCTCAGTTCCCATCTGGGTCCCACCCAAGTTCCATCAAAGGGAGGCCTCTATCAGTTCATTCCCCATGCACGAAGCAGGTGGAAAAGGGTGTGGTGGAGAACGTACTCACAATCTGTTCCCTTAGAAGGTGCAAGACCCAGAAAAACCAGAGAAGAAGGTGCCCTGTACAAGCCCTGGGGAAGACGGGCTCAGCTTTAGCTCTGGAAGATGCCAGCCTGTGTGGGCAAGTCTAACATGAGACTTGGCAGAGCCACGGCCCTCAGGCAGTCAGCCTGAGAAAGCCACCATTCCAGGCTGCCTTCCCTGAGGTCTTCAGCAGTGTTCCCACAGTCTGGGTAGGGCCCTGCAGGGAGACAGGAGTTGAACAGGCTCAGCCCACTCCTCTCCTAGGGTTGCCTCTGTGACCCTGCCACTTTGGGGGACCAGGCTGAGCAGCAAGAGACCACACAGTCTGCCTGGGATGCAGGTGGGATGAACACCCAACCAAGTCCTCACCAAGCCGGGCAGCGACTCTGAAAAGTACAAACAGGCAGCTTATTCATTCCTTTATTTGAGATAAGTATCTACTTAGCCCTACTTTATAAGTGCTAGGAACTCTGCTGGGTTCTGTAATGTAGAAATGAATGAAGTACTCACGTTCCCTACTGTCATGGAGCTTGTAGTCAGATCTACAAGCCATCAAGAAAAGCTCAGAGTCCCATGAATTATTGATTATTGATCAGACCTGCACTGATGTTCACCATTTAATTTTGTTGGCACAACATCCCTCCAAATATCCCACGTGACAAGGACATGAAGAAAGCGAATTTAGGGAGGTTGGGAGACCACCCATGCTCACACACATGCCACTGGTCAGGGGCCAGGTGGGATTTGAACCCAGGTGTGTCATTGCTTCCTTCAAGCCCCACATCCCCTTCTGATTCATCCTGTTATGAGCCTTCTTCCTTCTTCTAGATGGAATCAGTTTCTTTTCACAGGAGAGGGAACACCTGGGGACTTGGAGGCCATTATCTACTTGGTTTTTATATTTATCTATTTCATTTCTTCTGCTGCTCACTTAATTCTACATGCACACACTGGATGCTTATGTCATGCCCAAAGCTTCACTGCAGCAGGTCACCCTGCCCCTGGGTCACTCACAGCCTGTTTGAGAGGCAGCTCATACACAAGTACCCGGAACACAAGACAGATGATTACGCACATGCGAGGGGTACAGACAAAGTCATTTGGGCACTCAGAAGAGACGTGGGCAAGTGAAGACGATCGGTGAGGCCTTCGGGAAGGAGGTGATCTTTAAACAGAAAGGTAGTTAAGCTGTACCTGCTGGAGGGGACATTAATGGTCCCTGACTGTGGGTACATATCAACTTTGTAGTCACAGCATGTGGGTTAGCTGGACAATCGGCACACTGTCTTACCTCTGATTAGCCTCATCTATGGAATGAAGACACAGTACCTAGGACTCTGAGGGAAGTGAAGCCACCTGCTTCTGCATCTGGAACATCTATTCTCATTGAAGCCTGTCAGTCTTTTTCCAAGCCCATGGAGGTCCCCCATTGTAGCACGAAATGTCCCTTTGGCCCATCTGGAGTCCTAAGTGTGAACATGCATGTGAGGACAATGACCAAGTAGATAGAGAAGAGTGATGGGGAAGCAGGTGACAAACCCTCCAGTGAGAGCCCCGACCACCCAGCCAAGACCCACAAACTCCTCTAGGCTTTAAGACGCAGGATCCTCCTCTGGAAATGTGCCAGCAAAAAGAAGGGTGTGTTGGGAGCAGACAAGGGCATGATGCATTCCCAGATTTTTACCGCAGCCTAATGGCATACTCTCACAGGGACAGTGATTGACATGCAGGATCTGGACCTGCTGGCTGGCCTGGCTCGGCACTCCCTACCCACACCTGCCTCACCCTCTGGCCTTGCCAAATGAATGAGCCTTCCTGCAAGTTTTCTCAGGACTGTCTGAGCCCAGGGAGCCTGAAGAACAGAAACCTATGAACAGGTGAAATTCCTCTGCATCAATCCACACCATTTTTTCTCTTCCAAGTACTCAGTAACAAATAGGTCTACCTGCCCGTTAGTCATATAAAGATCTTAGGGCATCCAACCCCCAACCAACTCCCTCTGACCATTCAAGCAGCTCCTGCAGATGGACTGGGGAATAATATTCATCTTGATCTTCAATTGGATGAAGGCTAGGCCAAGCCTAGGGGGCTGTGATTTTCAGGCTTGGGCTGCTGCCTATTTTTGTAAATAAAGCTGTATCGAAATAGTCACCCCTATTCATATCATGTGCTTTCTGAGGCTGTTTTCGTGCTACCATGGCAAAGTTGGGCAGTTGCCATGGACTCTACGGCCTGCAAGGCCTAAAATATTTACTATATGGTCCTTTAGAGAGAAAGTTGGCCAGTCTTCACCCAAAAGTATATCAGATTTTATACTGTTTGCATTCATTCAGGAAGTCATTAATTCAGTTACGCTACTCATCTGTTTCCCACCAGGCTGTAAGCAATTGTGAAGCAGAGGCTGCCTTCTCCATCTTTGTAACATCCTCAGTGCCAAGCCCAGTGCACAATAAGTTTATAGGAAACGTTTGTTGAATGAATGAGAAATGAATACAGTAAATGCATAAGCAAATAAATTTTCGATCTCTGCCATCACGGAACTTAATAGTCTAGTGGGAAAGACAAACCTAAAAGCAAATAAGTAAAATAAAATCTGGTAAGGTTTACCATAAGCACAGACATATTTTCAGAGTAAAAGGCTCCTAATTCTACGGTGGAAGCTGATAACATCAGAGCATGTTCTTGAAGAATATTAAGAGTTTGTGTTTCTAATCCTAAAATCCATGGGTTTTAGAATCAGAGGTGATTGAAGGTGAGAGGAGTCTGAGTATTCATAGGTATCTGAGAAGGGAAGTGAATTCAGCCACTTTTTTCACCAACATTCACTGTGTACCTCCTAAAGTCCTAGCCCTGACACCCCCATCCCTCATTCTCCTCTTTGACCAGGAGCCAGGCTGTGTGACTTAAGCAGGCCGCTAACCTCACCATGCCTCTGGCCTCTGTTGTCATTTACAGCAGGATGATGGTGCCCCCCTACCTCCTGGGTTTTATAGGAAGATTCAGTTCCTAATAACTGCAATGCACTTGGCACACGGAAGCCCTCAGAAACTGAGTGAACTTGAAACAGGATACATGATTTAGGGTTCACAGCTGCAAAATGGCAGCCTGGTTTATTTGTCTGACCCAATTCTCACCATACATAGGCAAAGCTCTTCATTCCCAGAGGCCTCCTCCTCTCGGGAGTCCCCCAAGGCCGTGTGGCTGACGCACTTTCCCTTTGGCCTGCTGAGGGTCCCCCACCTTCTTGCATTGCCATGAGACGCACAATCTTATCTGCTGGCATCTCCATATTGCAAACTTCACTGGCAGCAGCCACACCTCCACCAATAAACTGTCTTTTCTGCTTGCAAAAAGGACCTTAAAAAAACAACAACCAAAAAAACATGTTTCTGTCTTTCTTTTCTTAATGGAAACATATAGAGTGACAATCGCATTCTGGTGAAATAAAATTGCACCCAAGGCCGAAGCTGAGTCCGAGGATCCTATTTTAATGAACAGACACCCTGCCTGACAATTTTTGAGCCCTCCTGTCATCTCTCACCCCTCCCTCTTTGCCTTCCTCCCTTCTCCCTTCTTTCCCCTTACTCATTCCTTTTCCCCCATTCTCAGCACAAAAGTTAAGGGGGAAAGAAATTATAAGGTGGCAGGTACCACAATTGCCATGGATATCTAGTGCCATATATCTTGTCAAAAAAATCAGCAAGCTCATTAAAAAGGAAGAAAGCAAAACTCAAGAAGAATGTGTGGTTATTCCACATTCTCATTCAATTTTTTCTTTTCTTTCTTTTTTATTTTTTATTTTTTTATTTTTTTTGCTATTTAAATTTCACTGTATTTCTTTTTTTAACCTTTCCTGCAGGTCTTTATATATAGGACACAATACACACACACACACACACACACACACACACACACCTCACTCCCTCACTTCTGTCATTTAAAGTATGAAGGAACTAGCGAAGAAAAATCTATTTTCAGCTGTTCCTTGTTAGAACGTTTTTGCCACCGTGATGAAAGAAGTGGATTTCGAAGAAAGTCAAGGCGCTGATGAAGATGAAGGAACATTCTGACCAGAAGCCATCTGTTCTGTTAATTAAATCCTGTGCACATCAAGTGGTATGCTCTTACGTAACTAATAATTAAGAACTAAAGAGAGGTATGTATGCAGCATCCACTATGAATACTTTTATATATTGAAAAAAAATAAAAATAAAGACCCAGCCTTACCCTGGTCCATAGTCTAGGGATGATTAAATAGGCATTGATCACGGCCTTCAAACACAAAAACAAGATTCAGGCCTCAGAGAACAAAGGTTTCTATCAGACGCCTTTTCTTCTAATGGTCCTTGTGCAGTAAAAATAAAGTCCAAACACTATAATTTTACTCGCAGAAAAGTTACAAATACTGTAGGTATCTTTAGAAACAGCTGCAAAAGTGGTTTCACTTCTGACAAGATTGGTGTTAATTACCAGCAAGGACTTCAGTATAATACTATTTAAATCATTTTAAATTATCCCTCTCAAAAATTAATTTTTCATCAAAGATTACACACAAAAAATCATGATATCATCTCTGCAGCTGCGATTTAGTAATAATTTCATCTATTATTACCAATGTCAGTTGGATAAAAGAAAAAATGGCACCCCACCGTGCCGATTCCAGCACAGGCCATATATAGAAATTTTTAACTATCACTTATAATCGCTTTGATGAGCTTAAACCTCCTCTCAATTAACACCCTAAATGACACTGAGACATCTTAATGGGGGATGTAAGTAAGGGAAAAGACTTTAATCAAAGAATAAAGAGAAAAGTGCCAGGAGATAGGAGGGCTTGCCGCACACCTCTTCGTGTCCAATCCCATTGAAGTCCTTTATCGTGTTAGGAATCTTTTGTCATTCTGAGATCGAGGGGAAGTCTACATGGCGGGGGTAGAAAGATAAGTGGCAGCGGCAGGTTGCTCTATTTTCTTTGGAGATTTAAAGACTTTTTCTAGGGCCCCCTGGCAGGACATCCAGATGAGAGGATGGGAACTCTGGAATGCTGTCACTTGAACAACTGCAAAAAAGGAGAGAAGAAAAAGGGAAGATATTGTTCTCTTAAGACCGTCTTCTGAGTCTTCCCAGGGTAGCAGTTTTGGGGATCCAAGGCACTCACAGGTAGGCACCCCAACTCACTCTCAGCAGGGCCAGAGAACAAAATGTGTCCCTCTAGACACATTGGAGTTATGCAAACTCACACAGCTGTGGGGATGTTCCAGAAGGACATTTCTCAGGCCGTTATTTTTTATCGTGAGCTGCTGTTCCTGGGCTTTGGGAGGACTGGGAATAAAATGAAATAAAACAACATCCAAATGAAAACTGACCAGCATGCTTTGCTCTTTTGAAATCATGTCCGTGGTGTCCATGGTGATTTTTGTTTCCAATTAAGACGTCCTAATGAACATGTGTTTGTGCCCATGCTCTACTCCCAGGAAACAAACCGGGCAATTAATGGCACTGCAGGAGCCCCAGTCTCTCTTTTTTTAATTATACTTTAATTTCTGGGGTACATGTACAGATTTTGAAGGATTGTTGCATAGGTACACACAGGCCATGGTGGTTTTCTGCCTCCATCCCCCCATCCCCTACATTGGGTATTTCTCCTAATGCTATCCCTCACCAATCTCCCCACCCCCTGCTATCCCTCCTTTATCCCCCTACCCCACAACACATCCCAGTGACTACACACCAAATTCTAAGTGTATCATATGAATTGACTCATTCAATCAATACTTACAGAAATCCTACTGGTTAACTGCCATTATCATTATGTCTTATGGATGAAAAGACTCAAGTTCAGAGGGGTTAAGTAACCTGTACTAAATACTGCTTCATAAAAGGTTTAGATGGAGGCTTAATAGAAGGAATGTGTATATTGGATATAGACAGAGAAAGTATACTCTTCCCCCCACAAGGCAGGAGGAACTGTCAGGAAAAGTGATTATTCTGAACATTAGTCAAGCAGTGCCGTTACTGCTGCAGGAGGCATCGTTCTACAAACAAGTTGGTAAAAAAAATTTAGCAAGCTTAGGGCTGGCAAGCAGGGAAATGAGGATTAAGAAGAATCTGAAGAGGACAAACTCTGGGCCAAAATTTAGCGTGTTCAGAAGCTTGAGCCAGCAGTTTTCACTAATTCTTACATACTCTGATGTGGCTGGGGCTTTTAAGAATCAACCTGACTGGACAGGCACTGGCTTAGGAACTAAATGAAACCAAGGTAGAAAAGGCAGAACATGACATCCACCGCTAGGAGCTCACAGTCTAGATACAAAATTCTAACTGCGAAGAGGAATCCTGCAGCGGAAAGATCATGAGATCTGGAGTCAGAAGTTCTGTGATTAGGTTTTAGGTCTGCTTCATGCTACTTTTGTGTGATCTTGGGAAAGTTGCTGATCTCCAAGCCTCATTTTCTTCACTTAGAAAAAGGTGGTAATACTACTACTTTCCTCATAAGGACCTGAGTTCATACTTCATAAACTATAACACATTAACAAAGACTAACTCTTGTAAAGAGAGTAGTATAAGGGGCTTAACAAATACACAGTGCTTTTCTTCTTTACTAACCATATTCTAAACGCTCTCCAGTATTAGCAACACCTCACTGATCAACCCATAGCGTGTCTCTTAAATGTATGGGAATCTAGGATAGGTGAAAACCTGAAACAATACATTCCAGGGATGGCTAGCCTGCCTCACTCCTCAGTTACACATTGATTACATCTTCTGGAGTGACATTTTGGCTGTATTTGCCAATGAGGCTTCCCTTCTACTCTGCTCCCCAAGCCTCCCCTGGGCCATCCTGCTAAGAAAACTGTCCTAATCCACATGCCCTCAAACTAGATGCCTTGCCAACTTGGCAGCCCAGAAACAGTCCAACCAGAAGGGTGGCAGCAAGGAAGGTCCCTGGGGCTTCAGGAATGAACAGCAGATTGCCTCCTTGCTGGTGACTGCAAGGTGGAAGCTTGCTCAGAAAGGCAGAAATCTCAGGGTTATGGGGGGAGGTAAACTTGGAAACCAGCAAAAATGTCTTAAAGTCTAATCTAGCAATCAGATGGGATAGCAGAGGGGGACCTGTCTGTTTCTGGGTTTCTTTTCACACTGTTGGATTGTGACCAGCTTTAAAAACTGCTCCCTGATTTGTTCTCTAAAGCAGAATTAATGCCCTAAAACAAAGAGCAGTTATAGCATTATAGTCATACTTGTCTATATTCTGACAGCTGTTTTTCTTTTCGATGTTACTGTTGGTTTTAGCTCTTACACCATTTTGCATGAGACTGATTTATGTTTTGTCTATCCCTCCCACTAAATCATGGGTTCGTTTTAGACAGGATCTATGTATAGATCATTTTTAGCCCCTAGCACAGAACCTATCACATAGGAGACATTCATTAAATACGTATTAGACTAAAGTGTTGGGTAATTGATAATTCTGAGGCAGGCAGACAATGACTGGGTTATCAATAACGTTTTGCTGTGGAGTAAAATATTAATCTAAGAGAGTTGAATTGCTTTCTATCAAGTGATGAAGACATCATGCACTATAACTAACAACCTAAAGAACATTCCTGCAACAATGTAGCTGCTCTTTGTAGGATTAATGTATTTTAGTACTAGGAAAGTTAAATTGCTTACATTAAAATATTGATAACTTTAAAAGCTTAAAGGAAGGAGGATAAGAAACATGACTTGTCATCACTATTGCTGATATCTGAAAGACAATTTCAAGATCTTAATTCAAATTATTTACTTTACACATAAGGAAATTGAGGCCCAAAGAGTATGATGTGTCTGAAGGTGCACAGTTTTCTGCAAAGCAGAGGGAAGAGTGTGTCAACCTTTTGCCCTGAAGATGAGGAGATCCTGGGGGCAGTGTGGAATATGCTGAACATAGCAGGAGGATATTTAGGCAGACAGAAGCAGCATGATTGTAGGACAGATATTTATCATAATTATTTACAGAGTCAAAGGTCACACTCAGTGAGACAGCACCAAATATCAGATCCAAGGGATGAACAGGGCTATAAAGTAAATCAAAAGGCCAGAAATCGGGAGACTAAAAGGCAGTAAATCATGCGATTAAGATCATAGATTTTAGTATCAGGCATGCCTCATTTTAAACCCCAAAGCTGCTACATCTAGCTACATAATCTCTGGCAAGCTGCTTATTCTCTCCTAAGCCTTCTTTTTCTCAGCCATAAAATGGTGCTAATATCTGTAGCCGTCTACAGTTACAGCTTTGATTTTTAATATTTTAAAAAGTATATAAAAATGTTCTTAGCACACAATGACTAGATAGACAAAGAACCTGCCATTAAAATATTTGCATTCCAGTGAGGAGAAACATAAGCAAACCAGAATATAAATAAATAAGCATAAAATTCAATTAAGCACTATGATGTGACATAATATCTATGTATTTTATAAAAAATTACTTGGGAGAAGGTTCCAGTTGAGATAGGCTACTTGTAGCTGGCTTTTCTGAGGAAATGACATATAACTTGACACTGAGGCCATGGAAAACAGGAAGCCATAGAAAACCCTGTGAGACAAGTTTTTTTAGGAAACAGAAGGCACACATTCAAAGGCCCTATGGCAAAAAAAAAAAAAGAGCTTGTCTCATTTCAAGGTTGGAAAGGAGACTAGCAAAGCTAAATAGGGTAAACAAGAGGAACTTGGTGCAAAATGAGATTGAAGAGATCAGCAGAGAACAGCAGAGCCCTAAGAAAAGTACAGAGGAAAGACTTTCAATTATTTTAATCCCAGTGCTGAAATAATTTTTAGATCGACGTTTTTAAAAGTTGTCTTGGCTGTTGTGACAAATAGATTGTTAGAGTAAGGACTTCAATCGCGACATGGATTACTCCATTGCATTGGTCCAAATGAGAAATGATAGTGATTTCAATCACAGAGGTGGAGCTATTGGGAAAAAAACTGAACCATGTGTATTTTCAGAGATAAAACCAACAGGACTTGTTAATGGACTATGTGATAATACATAGTTAGTAATTTTAAAAATAAAGAAGAAAGAGGAATCAAGGATTACTCCAATAATTAGAAGCATTAGAGAGAAGAGTGGAGATGTTTACTAAAGTAGAAAGAATGGGTAAGTAATAAATTTAGCAAAGAAAATGAATTGAAGTGTTTCTTGAACATCATAAGATCTTTTATGATAGGGCAAATAGATACCCAGAAGAGGCTGCCAAGTAGTCAGTTGAATCTTGGAGCATCAAGCTCATAAGAGAGAACCATGTTAGATACATGCATGTGGTAGTTTTAGCATTATTTATTTAGCATTATTTAATCACTTCTCATAATTTAATCATTTAATTTTTCAAATTTGATTCAATTATTTAGCATTATTTAAAACCAGTGGAGTGAATGAGTTCACAGATATTTAATATAAACAAAGTAGAAAAGGATGATCATGCCCTTGGCAACAGAAAAGTTTCAGTAGAATGGAAGCCTCAGGAGCCAGACTGAAGCAGATTCTAAACAAATCTTTTGAAAAGTTTTCACAAAAAAGGCAGCAGTTTTAAGTGGCAAGCAGGAAAGAGGATGTGAGATCAAAGGAGGATTTGAGATTTTCTTTTTAAGAGAGAGGATACGTCTTAGAGAATGATTATATGTTGTTGAAAATTAAAACATTCAGGAAAGAGACATAGGAGAAAAAGGGAAAAACTGCCACAGCAAGGTACTTGAGATGTGAAATCTAAAGCCCAATGGAGAGATAAGCCTTTGCCATGAGTTGGGAGGAAACTTCCTTTATGCCTGAATGGAGACAAAGGATAGAGTACAGATGCATATATTGTTCTTGGAAAAATTAGAGTATTCTGATCTAGTTACTTCCATTTTCTTATTCAAGTGTGAAGCAAGGTCATCAGTTCTTAAAAGGCTGGGGGCTGACTAGGAGAATAAGAACTAGAAGGGAAGAGTCTGTGTAAGTTAGAGAAAACAATATTAGACAAATCATTATTTATGTCATTAAATATAGCAATATCTGAATTTAGGAAGCATGCTGGTCTGAATAACAGTAAAGAAGTATAGTGTCATGAGTTTCATTTTAACTGCTTGACATTACACAAGACATTTCCATATAACCATCCTCTTCAATCCTTAAAAATGAATATTTATCATTTCTTTTTTTAAAGTTTGAAGACTGAGGCTCAGAAAGATTAAATAATTCACCCAAAGTTTTAGTGCTATTAATTGACTTAAATTAGGACTTTAATTCCCATCTTACTTGAAAGCCCCTGTGTTTTGGTTCTGTGATTACATCAATTAGAAAGTAACTGATAATCATATCAAAAAACATTGTTTATAGGTGGTATATTAATTTGCTAAGGATACCATAACAAAATAATACAGACTAGGTGGCTTAAACAACAGAGATTCATTTTCTCACAATCTGGGGACTAGAAATCTAAGATCAAGCTGTCTTCAGTGTTAATTTGTTCTAAGGCTTCTTTCCTTGACTTGTAGTTGGCTATCTTGCTAGTTCTTCACTGGATCTTTCCTCTGTGTGTCTGTGTCCTAACCTCCTCTTCATATAAAGATACCAGTCATATTGGATTAGGGTTTACCCTAAGAAGCTCTTTAAAAACTTTATCTTAAAATACACTCATATTCTGAGGAACTTGAGATTAAGACTTCAACATACAAATTTTGTGGGGAAGTAATTCAGCCCATAACAAGTAATAAGAATGAAAGTCAAACTGCAGTGGAATGATGACAGACTTGAAGTTGAAAATATTAAATCAGACCAAGCTTTTAAAATTGTGATGATAAAACAGAGAAATAAGAAAACAAATTATTTGAAGGGAGCAAAACTTGAGAAAAAAGTATTTTACAATTATTTTTTTTAATTTTAAGAGATAGGTGACTGAATTTATAGTTTAAGTAAAATTTGCTGAAGAAACGAGAGAATAAAACATTAAATCACGTTGAAATGTTTAAATGGTACTATAAAACCTATGGCTTTAATCCTAAAAGATATCATTCTATAGGGAAATTATCTCAGATTTTTCTCAAAGGAAAAAAGAAAGAATAACTAATGTATAAAATATCTATAAGAAATGCTATTATGAAAACCTCTTTTGCCAAATTATTCATACCTGTTTATCATATGACTGTTTATTAATGTAATTTTGATGACATAAGGGTTTCCTGAAGTATCAAAACAAATTTCTTCATGTCAGATTGGCACAGCAGAGGACAAAGAATAACATGCATGCACAACACAAATGTTATTTTTATCCTAAAGTAAAACATGCCCAAGATATATCCTGTCAAGTCCAAAATGTCACAATAATCTAGTACAACAATGAGGATAAGAATCTGTTGAATACTCAGGAAAGAAATGTTACTAAATTCAGTAAGTCAAAGGAGAAATGAAAGAAGTTTTCTTTCTGAAAGAAGTTTTCTTTATGAAAGAAGTTTTCTGTAGCTGCGTTCTTACACAAAGTATATTTATTGGAAAAAAAAGTGTTTTTTTTTTTTCTTTTTTTGGTTGTTGTTTAAAGTGCTTTCCCACAGGAAAAAGAAGCAGTACAGCTTCTGTATCTCAGGGAAAAAAAGACAGCAGACGAGCATCAAGATTCACATTATGGGGTTTTCTTTTACCAAACCAGGAATAAATTGTTTTGGAGAATGGAAATGACATTTTGAAATCCCTTAACCTCAATGATCCCTGTTCTGTGAGGTCTCCAGATACTAATCAGACAGTTAAATCACTGAAATTTAATTAACTGTAAGTACTCAGTGTTGAGGTATAGAGTCGAGGGAAGCAGGCATTGAGAAAAGCTTATTTTTTAAAAAAATTATACTTTAAGTTCTGGGGTACATGTGTGGATCATGCAGGATTGTCACATAGGTATACACATGCCACGGTGGTTTGATGCATCCATTTCCCCATCACCCACTTTAGGTATTTCTCCTACTGTTATCCCTCCCCAATCCCCCCACCCCCTGCTATCCCTCCCCTAGCCCACCCTCCAACCCCCAAACAGGCCCCGGTGTGTGGTGTCCTCCTCCCTATGTCCACGTGTTCTCATTGTTCAACACCTACTTATGAGTGAGAACACGCAGTGTTTGGTTTTCTGTTCTTGTGTCAGTTTGCTGAGAATGGTGGTTTCCAGCTTCATCCATGTCCCTGCAAAGGACATGAACTCATTTTTAAAAAAAGAGAGAGAGAGGCACACAGAGAGAGAGAGAGAGAGAGAGAAAAGCTTTTATTGTAGTAGTGTCACTCTTAAGTTGCATTGCCCTCAGTTATGCCATTCCCATATCCTTCCTTTCTTCCTCACTACAAAATGAGGATATTGGCTTTTCTGATTTCCAATGTCCTTTTATTTTTTTCATGTTTTATGAGTAAGGAAGACATTTGATTTATTTTTAAGATATTTTAAGTGCAATTATTAAGGTTGATATATGACTTTCTGTTCTAGCAAGACATTAGCCTACAAGAATCTGAAAATTCCCTGGAGATCAACAATACAAAAGCAGAAAAACATAATAGGAAAATGTATTTTACATGCATATCTATCTCTCAAAACAGTAAGGCTAATCAGATTTCAGAAAGAAAAAATAAATAAAAACAGGAGTACTGAGCTAGGAAGCTGGCCTGTACCTAACCTTGGCTATTGGGATTTTGGTCTCAATATCCTAAGGGATAGGATTTTAAAGCCCATGATGGGGCAGAAATGAAAAACTTGACCCCATCCAAGGCTCAGACCAACCAAAATGTCCACATAATCAAAGACCCTAGAAATCGGCACCATTTGTGAATGAGTATAGTAGAAAAACAGGATCCACTACAAGCCAAAGGAAGATTTTAGCCTTGAAGACCTGGATAGAAAAATAATTTCCTGGAGAGTTAGAAACCTGGTGCTTGCACTCCACTTAAGTTGGTGTTTTTAAATTAAACGAACTACTGATTCAGAAAAAGCTGGTGCAAAACCTCTGAAATTAAACTAAGAATTTCAAGGAACAGAAAGATTAGAATAACAGGACTATTGTAAACTAAGGAGACTGTACAGGAAAGTTAGATTGGGGATGTAATGAGGCTCCTCGAGGATCATTTTAAGGAGTTTCACGCTTCAGCATGAGAAGAAAACCAACATTTAGGAAACACTCATTTGTTATTTCATTTAATTATAGAAACAGTCTCATACAGTAATTTGTTTTTAAAACGAAACAATTGAGAAGTGTTTTAGAAAAGTGCTTCTGAAGTACAAAGTGGTTAAGTGGTAAATTGAACCACAATCTTCTGATCCCAGATCCAGGTTACTTTCTCTTTATTACATGACTTTATTTCCTCTCAAGATAAGCAAATTAGTCATGCCTCCAAATTTAAACTTCAGAATTCTAACTCATTTCAGATGGATTAGAATTTTTCCTAATTTTTATGGTCTGTTTCTTTACTTGTCAATGGAAGATCCTTTTTCTTTCTTTGTGGTTAAGTCAGTACCTATTGCAAAAGTAGACTTCTTAGCCTATAAGCATTGCATACAGGTGGCAAGAATTTGCCAACTACAAATATAACTGCTTGAAAATTTTTTTTAAATCTCTGTTTTTATTAAGGTATTTATTTAGTATTGTTGAGTTCTGCTCTTACATAATACTTCATTTTCAGGTAACACAGAGCCCTGCCAAGTATTGGTATCTAGGTAATGCTAACCATTTAAAATGAGTGTTCCAATACTGAGCCTATCCATCCATGAGCATGGGGTGTGCTTCCATTTGTTTGTGTAGTCTATGATTTCTTTCAGCAGTGTTTTGCAGTTTTCCTTGTAGAGGCGTTTCACCTTTTTGGTTGGGTATATTCCTAAGTATTTTATTTTAATTTTGCAGCTATCATAAAAGGGGTTGAATTATTGATTTCTCAGCTTAGTTGCTATTGGTGTATAGCAGAGCTACTGATTTGTTTACATTAATTTTGTGTAACAAAACTTTGCTAAATTCATTCATCAATTCTAGGAACTTTCAGAGGAGTCTCCAGGGTTTTCTAGGTAAATAATCGTATTATCAGCAAACAGCAACAGTTTGACTTCCTTTTTACTAATTTGTATGCCCTGTATTTCTTTCTCTTGTCTGATTGCTCTGGCGAAGACTTCCAGTATTATATCGAATAGAAGGGGGAGAGTGGGCATCCTTGTCTTGCTCCAGTTTTCACAGGGAATGTTTTCAACGTTTTTTCTTTCAGTTCTATGTTGGCTGTGTGTTTGTCATATATGGCTTTTATTACATTGAGGCATATCCCTTGTATGCCAGTTTTGATGAGGGTTTTAATCATAAAGAGATGCTGGGTTTTGTCAAATACTTTTTCTTCTTATATGGAGATGATCATGTGATTTTTGTTTTTGTGTTTATGTGGTATGTCACAGTTATTGACTTGTGTACGTTAAGGTATCCCTGCATCCCTGGTATGAAACCCACTTGATCATGGTGAATTATCTTTTTGATACACTGTTGGATTCAGTTAGCTAGTATTTCATTAAGGATTTTTGCATCTATGTTCATCAGGGATATTGGTCTATAGTTTTTTGTTGATACTGTCTTTACAGATTGATTTAGGGAGAATTTGCTCTTTATCTTGTGGAACAGTGTAAGTAGGATTCATAACAATTACTTGAACATCTGATAGAATTCCACTGTGAAATTTGTCTGGGCCAGAACTTTTGGTAATTTTTTTTATTGCCCTTTCAATCTCACTGCTTGTTATTGCTCTGTTCAGGCTTTCTAATTCTTCCTGATTTAAGCTAGGAGAGTTGTATATTTCCAGGAATGTATCCATCTACTCTAGGTTTTCTGGTTTATGTGCATAAAGGTGTTCATGGTAGTCTTGAATGATCTTTAGTATTTCTGTGGTGTCAGTTGTAATATTTTCCATTTTGTTTCTAACTGAGCTTATTTGGATCTTCTCTCTTCTTTTCTTGGTTAATCTTACTAGTGGTCTATCAATTTTATTTATCTTTTCAAAGAACCAGCTTTTCATTTCATTTATCTTTTGTATTTATTTTGTTTCCATTTCATTTAGTTCTCCTCTGATATTGGTTATTTCTTTTCTTCTGCTGGGTTTGGTTGGTTCTTGTTTCTCTAGTTCCTTGAGGTATGACCCTAGATGATCTATTTGTGCTTTTTCAGACTTTTTGATGTAGGAATTAAAGGCTGTAACCTTTCCTCTTAGCACCATTTTTGCTGTATTCCAGAGGTTTTGATAGGTTGTGTCACTATTATTGTTCAGTTCCAAAAATATTTTTAATTTTCATCTTTATTTCATTGTTGATCCAATGATCATTCAGGAGCAGGTTATTTTATTTACATGTATTTGCCTGGTTTTGAAGGCTCCTTTTGGAATTGATTTCCAATTTTATTCTACTGTGATCCAAGAGAGTACTTGATATAATTTCAATTTTCTTATTGAGACTTGTTTTGTGGCCTATCATATTATCTATCTTGGAGAAAGTTACATGTGCTGATGGGTAGAATGTATATTCTGTGGTTGTTGGGTAGAATGTTCCATAATTATCTGTTAAGCCCATTTGTTCTAGGGTATAGTTTAAATCCATTCTTTGTTGTCTTTCTGTCTTGATGACTTGCCTAGTGAAAAATAGATAAATTAAATAAATAAAATAAAATAAAATAAAATGAATGCTCCTTTCTCTTTAAGTTTTAGGAAGGGTTCATATTTAATCGGCAGTATCTCTTTCTTAAATGTTTGGTAGAATTCACCAATTAAATCAGCTAGATTAGGAATTTTCCTTATAGAAAATATTTAAAATTAAAACTTAATTGCTTTAATAAATGTAATATTATTCAACTAATGTATTTCTTCTTGAATGAACTGTAGTTGCAGTTTTCAAAGAAGTAGTTCATTTTGTTTAAATTGTCAAACTAGTGGCATACAATAATTCACAATGTCTACTTCTTATGCTGTTGGTATCTGTAAGTTCTGTAGTGATGCCTCTCATTCATTCTTGATAGTGGCAACTTCTATCTCTTCTAATTTTTTATAACTAGCCCAATTAAGCCTTTATTAATTTTATTTGTATTTTTCTAAGAGGCAACTTTAGTTTGATTATCTCTATTGTTTTTCCACTATACATTTCAGTAATTTTTGATATTCATTATTATTATTATTTGCTGGTTTAATATCTTCTGATAAAATGAGTCACATATTTTAATTAAACAGTGCCATTTTACTTCTGTTCTCATTTTTGACATCATTAAACTGCCACGTATTGTTCAAAAATTTTGCATATGGTTTGCTATAGTATCAGAGTGAAATATGAATAATAAAGACAATGACCTTTATCTGCACATGTGGCTAAGGAGCACTTAAAATATTGCTAATAAGAATAGAATTTTAAATTTTAATTTCAAATCTGATATGTGTTTATGTCACTGAAAAACTTACAAGTATTTTTGGAGTAACTCAAATTTGTGAACAGAAGTTTTCATCTGTAACATGTATTAATTTTAAATACACATCAAATATTTCTGATACGGTTGGTCCTATGTCATATGCCTTCAAAGTATACTCTATCATTACTAGGTTTTTATTAACTTTGTATTTAAAAAATCACATTAACCCACATTCAACTAACTGTAAAGAACTTTATTTTTGGTAGTTTTACACAAAATGATAGAGGTATGTGTGTGTGCTCTTGTGTGTGTGTGTGTGTGTGTGTGTGTGTGTGTTTTGTATTATTCAAGATTCATGAGAGAAAAACAGAAACAATGCTAGTTGTTTTAATAATGTCAGTTGTTTATATAATAATAAATAATAGCTTAAATAGATATTTGAAAATCAAAAAGTGGAAAAAAACTGAAAAAATACAGAGATACGCAGTGGAGGAAGCAGTACTACCCCTAGCGCTGGGGAAAAATAACGAAGCAGTAAGAGATATTAGAATCAAGCAGTTTTGGGAAGGGCTTCAAAAACCTGGACTCATATTTCCAAAGAGAGGACATTGTTTATTTAATAGTGATATCTCACATCACTTGATATTGGAGGAGGAGCCTCACAGGGCAGGAATTCAAACCCCTGAGGAAGAGGCTTTAGTTAAGTGGTACTGATAGCTCAGGAGTATGCCAGTGCTCTACAGAACTCTATCTCAGATTTTTGAGCAGAAGGAGATGTAGAGGTGTGAGGGAATGGGGAATATGGTCTAAAGCATGTTGAAACTTCTTAAGTGAAACGATAATGCTGATTCTGGAAGTGCTGGTAAGAAAGCTTAGAAGTTAGACTCTGCTGCTTTTCTTAGGGTCAAGAACAGTCACTGAAATAAACAAGAAGGAACAAGTCCTTTGCTGTTTTAGTCTATATGTGGTGTCTGTCAGGGATTCAGCCAGCAAAAGAGAAATGCAGCTTGCCCATTCTCAACCCCAGAATCCCAAAGTGGAATATAGTAGGACATCTTTGGGGCTAGAAACAATAGCTTAAAAACTAGCACAGTCCACCTCACGGCTATCAGGCATTAAAACACATTTACCCTCCCACACA
This sequence comes from Cacajao melanocephalus, assembly GCA_963573385.1. Taxonomy (NCBI): domain Eukaryota; kingdom Metazoa; phylum Chordata; class Mammalia; order Primates; family Pitheciidae; genus Cacajao; species Cacajao melanocephalus. The sequence continues at coordinate 54,436 of CAUYLG010046339.1, forward strand.
TTGTCAAATTTCACACAATAACAACTTAACACTATTTTTTCAAACCAAGATTCTCTTGTTTATCCCCACAAAGAGGTAACAAATGTCCCAAAAGCCATTTCTGATTAATGATTCATTTCTGATTAATAGCCATGTTATCCTTCTCTGGGAAATGTTATATATATATATATAAATTTTGTCATGACCTATAAAAACCTTCTGTACTCTAAAGAGTAAATTATATGATTAAATATCATTAATAACACAGGAAATAATAGGAAAGGAGACATGAAACAAGTTAATATATAAAAATACTGTATATGCATACACACAGACACGAATTAGGCTATACGTAAAAACATAGAAAGACCAGGAAAGAAAAGATGCATAACTGCTGCAGACCATCATTAAATGTTACATTTGCACTCAGCCAGCATGTCAGCTGGCTAAGGTTCTTTTCGTTTCAAATGACTCAAACTTTCTTTCCTAGATAATTTGAATTTTGAGTGATTTTCACCTTTCTTTGGTTACCGTAGTCTTCTATTAAATTATTGAACACAGAAATACTAAAAGCTCTCCAAAGAAGGTGTTGAATTTCATGCATAGAGTCTTTCCTGCCCTACTATGTAACAACACCCCAAATGTACCTTGAGAATCTGGAGTTTTAAAAAATTCGTGTTCTTCATAAAATTTAGCAATGTACAATTGTGTTTTGGTACAAAGTCTCAAAAGATTATGCTAATTGATTTCACAACATTTATTTTTATGCCTTTATATTCATTTTGAAAGTGTGGCATTATGATAATGGAGTGTATATTGATTGCTGTGGTGAAAGGTGAAAAATTTTCTTCTCAAATGGATTCTGAGCACAAACGAGAAACTTTTTTTATGTTTTTTAAAATTATTTATAACTTGAAGAATTATGACATCTGATATCTTGAAGGTAATGAAGGAGAAAAATTGTGTTTTCATATTAGCTATCTGTATCAAATCAGGCAAGAACAAAAAAGAAAATTGATTTTTTTTCTTTTTTTTTTTTGCTAGAGCCTGATGGACATAACAACTTTTCCTTAAAGGAAAAATAAAAGAAATCTCTTATTACCTATATGCCATCATCTGGCCCAGTGAAAATGTGCAAAACAGAAAAAAAAAAAAAAACATGGGGAAGTAAGTTGGGTCTGTTTCTGGTTCAGTGTGAAGTATGAAAAGATTTTAAAGTTAGGTGTTAGATTTGAAAAAATGAAGATTTATAATCACCTTCTTTGGCACTTTTGATAATGTACATTGTAGAATATATGGGAAAAAATCCCATGAAATTATGATGAAATGCAAAAACAAATATAAATGGACATATATTGGGTGAATTTGAGAAAAACAAAATATTTTTATTGTAAATTTAATTATAAACAAAGTAAATAGGCACTGGCCTGTTTTCTAAGCCTCTGCATAGGTTCAACAATAAGGCTTACTTCCTTAGAAGGGCTGACCTATCTATTCCCACTATACAGTGCCACATCTAATACCAGAAGCCTACTATGAGGTTCTGATAAAACACCATTCCTTCAGAGCAGAGTGGTGACCAGCCAGTGCCTTTGCCACCCTCACTCAGCTGGAATTACTTAATACATTGTTATGATGTCTGTTTTTCCCATTTTCTAAGTCATACCTAACAGAATAGGTAATCTATTGCAAAAATATTTCTCAATCCCTGCTGCATGAATCAAGGGGTGTATTTTTAATACCCATGTGCAAGCCCCAAACACAGAAATTCTGAATTAACAGTTATGGTAGTCTGGGCATCAGTATGATAATGGGCATTGCATTCATGCCCAAAATGAATGAGTCTAGAATTAGTAACATTTACATAACCACAGATATGCCAAAAATAAATTCTAAGAACACAATGACTTATAGCATTCTCCTAATCTCTTCTTTACACAGCCTGGACATCTTCCTTGCAAGCTTAGCACTTTCCTTCTCATGCTGAGAATCAAATTCTGCCCTGTTATGTACACTATTTGGCTATAATATTAGGATTTTGCCTTATTATTTTTAGTATTTTTCCCAAGAAAATTAACATTATTTAAACTTATATCACTGAGAAAGTAATGCCAAGCATGTCGACTACCCAAAGCTATAACCTCAACCACCTGTTTCTGAACAATAGATCTCACACTAAATTAGGTCCCTTTGGAAATAACACCAAATATTACTACACGGAAGTAGCTAATGTAGTTCGGTTAAAAATATATATGAGCAGTTAGAAGAAATAGGGCCAAGAAATAAAATAGCAAGCCAAAGTCAAACCAGTGTTCATTAAATTCCTTGAATGCTCATGTTTAGATCCCTGGATCCCCTATTCAGGGGCTTACCCTACCTAAAATCAGAATAATATTCTAGGCACATTTTACCTGTAACCCCACACCTTTCCTTCCAAGCTGTCATTCTACCAATTTCCCAGAATAGCTGCTGGACTATCATCAATGCATAACGATAGAATCATAGGTAACTTCTTAAAAATATATACCACTATTGTTACCCTGGATCTATCTCAATTTTGATGAATAATTATTCTTTCTTATTTAATTATGTTATTATTTTTAGTTATGAGTTTATGGACTTAAGAACCAGAGAATCATTGGTTTAATTCCTGGCCCTGCCATTTACTATTCATGTGACTTTGGACACGTTATTTTCCCGGTGCTATGTTTTGTCTGATAACTAAAATGATCCACTTGCAGATATTCTTTCGTGGTTAAAAAGAGCTCGCACATTTTTAGTTTATCTTCTTTTTAATTCTATGGAAGGAACGAGTACCTGGGTTAAGCCAAGAACGTGTGTAGTAGTTTCTCATCTACTATCAGCCAGTTTTATCACCTTAGACAAGTCTCTGAACTTCTCATTCTATCAAGATTAGTTATTTTGAAGAATAAAATGAAAAAAAGGAATTTAAAAAATGATCAAAACTTAAGAGATCTGAGAAACATCATTAAGAATCTCAACATATATGTAACAGAAGTGCTAGAAGGAGAGAAGAGAGAGCTCACTTCTTATCAGAAGGTCAGAAAACAAAGGATTGAAATATTGAAAGTGCTGAAAGAAAATACTGTGATCCAGACTTCTATACCTGGCAACAGTATTCTTCAAATATGAAAGAGAAATAAAGAAATTTCCTAGTAAATGAAAAACTAAGAGATTGCATTGCTGGCAGACTTCCTACAACCAAGCTAACGGAAGTAGTTCAAGCTGAAAAGAAAGGACATTAAACAGTAACTTATCCACAAGAAAAAGTAAAGAACACTGTGAAAGATACCTGCATAGATAAATATAAAAGATTACATAAATGCTCTTTTAGTTTGTAACTTATTTTTCCTATGTGATTTAACAGAAAATACATAAGGCTATAATTATAAATCTAGGTTGGTGGGCATATAATTTACACAGGTAAAATGTAGGACAGTAACAGCATAAAAACAAGAGCATGCTCTATATAACAGGGGTCCTGAATCCCTGGGCTATGGACCTGTACTGGTCTGCAGGCTATTAAGAACTAGGCCACACAACATGAGGTGAGCAGTGGTCAAGTGAGTATAACCTGAGCTCTGCCTCCTGTCAGCTAAGTGGCAGCATTTGATTCTGATAGGAGGGTGAACCCTATTGTGAACTGTGCATGTGAGGGATCTAGGTTGCACACTCCTTTATGAGAATCTAATGCCTAATGATATCAGGTGAAACAATTTCATCCCAAAACCATCCCTTCTACCTCCGTCCATGAAAAAATTATCTTCCATGAAACCAGCTCCTGGCACCAAAAAGGGTGGGGACAGCTAAGAATTATGTACTTAACACAAAAGAAGGCAGTAATGGAAGAACTGAGGAACAATAAAGAAAGACATAAGATACACAGAAAACAAATAGAAAAATGTCAAGAATAATGGCATGTTATCAGCAATTACAAGACATGTAATTAGATTAAGTTCTGCAATGAAAGAACACTAATTGGCTAACTGGATTTTTTTTAACTGACCTCAGTATATGTTGTCTACAAGAAACTCTCACATTAGATACACAGGTTGAAAAGAAAAAGTAAAAAGATATTTTATGTAAAAAGTATTCAAAAGAGAGCTTGAATAGGTAAAATAATACCAAACAAAACAGACTTTAAGACAAAACTTTTAACAAGAGACAAAAGAAGATATAATATAATGATAAAAAAAAGTCAATTGGTGAAGAAGATACAAGAATTATAAATATGTATGCACTTACCAACAGAGCCCCAAAATTCGTGAAGCAAAAACTGAAAAACTGAAGGGAAACATTTGCAAGTCAACTATAATAGAGACTTTTTAATACCCCACTTTCAATAACAGATAGGACTAGACCAAAAGTCAGCAAGAAAAAACATGCATAATACTATATGCCAATGAGACCTAATAGATATGTATAAAACACTCTACCTAACAACAGAGTGCATATTTTTCTCAAGTGCACATGGAGTATTCTCTAGGATTACATGTGGGACCATAAAACAAGTCTCAAAACTTTGAAAAGACTGAAATCATGCAAGGTATATTCTCCAACCACAATGGGAAAAAATTAGAAACTAATAAAAGAAATTTGAAATACTTATGAATACATGGGGAAATTAAGGAACATACTGTTAAATAATAATTGAGTTAAAGAAAGAATCACAAGAAATTTAGAAAATACTTAGAGATAAATGAAATAAAAGAGAAAATATACCAAAAGCCATGGAGAATAGCAAAAGTGGCAGTCAGAGGGAATTTTTTTTTGAGATAGAGTCTTGCTCTTGTCACCCAGGCTGCAGTGTAGTGGCACCACCCTTCGTCTCCTGGGTTCAAGCAATTCTCCTGCTTCAGCCTCCTGGGTAGTTGGAATTACAGGCACCTGCCACTACACCCAGCTAATTTTTTTATTTTTAGTAGAGACAGGGTTTCACTATGTTGGCCAGCCTCATCTCAAACTCCTGACCTCAGGTAATCCACCTGCCTTGGCCTCCCAAAGTGCTGGGATTACAGGCATGAGCCACTGTGCCCAGCATGAAATTTATGGTTATTGATGGCTACGTTAAATAGGGCAATATCTCAAATTAATAACATAACCATCAACCTTAGAATCAAGAAAATAAAATATCAAATAAAACTCAAATAAGAAGAAAAATAGTAAAAATTAGAGTAGAAATAAACAAAACAGAGAAGAGAAGCACAGTAGAGAAAATCAACGAAACCAAAAGCTGATTCTTTAAAAAGATCAACAAAAATGACAAACATTTAGCTAGTCTGGCCAAGAAAAATAAAAAAGAAGAGGATTCCAATTACTAAAATCAGGAATGAGAGGGGACATTACTACTGTCTTTACAGGAGGAAAAAAGATTATAAGGGAATATTATAAACAATTGTATGGCTGCAATTGATACTAGATAAACCAGAAAAAATAAATAAATTTCTAGAAACACAAAAATTACCAAAATGGACTCATGAAGAAATAGAAATCCAAATATACCTGTAATAAGTAAAGATACAAGCTACTCATCCCCAAAAAAGAAATAATTCAACAAAGAAAATCCCAGGGCAAGATAGCTTAATTAATTGATTTTTGCACATGTTTAAAGAACACTAATCAAAGCCTTTCAGAAAAATAGAATAGGAGGGAACATTTCCTGATTCACTCTTTGAGGCCAGTATTATCCTGAGAGCCAAGTCAGACAAAGCAACCATAAGAGAAAACTACAGAACAATAACACTTGCAAATATAAATGGAAAAAAATTCTAAACAAAATACTGAAAAACTGCCCAGCAGCATATAAAAATGTTTATACCAAAGCCAAACTGAATTTATTTGAGGAATACAAAGGTGGCTCAACATATTAAAATCGATCCATTTATTAACATCATATCAGTACAATAAAGAGAAAATAAAAACCTATGGTCATCTCAATAGGTGCAGAAAAAGATAGTACCTTTCATGATTTAAAAAACAAACATGCAACAAGCTAGGAATAAAAAAGAGCTTTCTCGTTTTGATAAAGAACACCTATAAAAAAGCCACAACTAACATCGTACTTACTTATTAAAAACTCAAATAATTTTCCTAATGTCAAGAACAAGGCGAAGATGTTTGCTTATACTACCTTTGTTTAATGTTGTATTGAGAGTTTAAGCCAGGGCCATTAGGCAAGACAAAGAACAAAAACTGTCCAAACTGGAAAGGAAAATTTAAAACTATTTCAGCAGACAGTATTATCTTAAAACATAAGAATCTACAAATAAACTGTTTGAATGAGTTTAGGAAAGTTGCAGGATACAAAATCAATATATAAAAATCAGTTGTATGTCTAAACATTAGCAATAAGCAAACTGTAAAGGAAATTAAGAAAACAATTTTTAGTACTATCAGAAAGAATAGAATACTTAGGAATAATTTTAACCAAAGTAGTATAAGACTTATAGTGAAAACTATAAAAATTATTGAAAGAAATAAATAAAGATCTGAAAAAAATAACAGGAAGATATCCCTTGTTCACAGATTGGAAAATTTAACTATCACTGAGATGACAATACTTTTTAAGTTAGTCTATAGATTCAACACAATCTCTGACAAGTGAGAGGAAGTTAGAAGATCATGATTCAAATGCCACAGAGCACAGAGTCTCACTGCTCTTAATGCTTTAGATTTTCTTGAAGAAATGTTTCAGCATTTGCTGTGTACCCTTAGAATAATTTCTAGAGACTTTAAGTGGGGGAGTATTAGTTTTTCATCATTTTTACCAGTTATGCTTGTTTTGCAAGGGAGAAGATCCATGAAGCTTCTCCCACTGTCATTCCAGAAGTAGAAATCCAGAAACCCTATTTTAAAAAAATTTCAGCAGTGAATGGTGTTTCAACATGTAAAAAGGATACAAGTAGAACTGTTGTAATTCTGATTGGGGTTAAGTCTCCAAAATCCATTTGGGTGGCAAGTCCTCAAACACTTCAAGGACTCTAGGAGATTTATTTACCAACTCTTGGATTAGATGACAGTATTTTTTTTTTTAAGTTTTAAGTTCAGGGGTACATGTGCAGGTTGGTTACACAGGTAAACTTGTGTCATGGAAATTTGTTGTACACTGTTGGTGGAAGTATAAATTAGTTGAACCATTGTGGAAGAGAGTGTGGCAATTTCTCGAAGACCTAAAGACGGAAATATCCTTCAACTCAGCAATTCTATTACTGAGTATATACCCAAAGGAATATAAATCATTCTATTATAAGGAAACATGCACACATATGTTCATTGCAGCACTATTCACAGTAGCAAAGACATGGAATCAACCTAAAAGCCCATCAGTGATAGACCGGATAAAGAAAATGTGGTACACATACACCATGGAGTACTATGCACTGAAGCAAAAAAAAAATGAGATCATGTCTTTTGCGGGGACAAGGAGGAACAGTGTTTTCTCAAGCCCTAATATTTGTGAAGTGTCGAATATGTTATTTATATATCTAAGAACTCTCCTCTCGCCTTTGTAAGGAAAATAACTTTTCTTAAGTGCCATTTTTCTTCCATTCCTTCAAGAAAATCTGTTCACTTTTCCTTTTCTTCTCAGTGATATCTATTTATTTAGTGCCTATTTAATTCTTTCAAGCTTTATTGACATTTATGTCAGTTTTGAGTCTAGGCCCATTAGGTAATCAGGCTTCTAAGAAACTAATATTTTTCTAATGAAGACACCTAATAATAACTTCTAAACAACTACAGATTCTTAAATGTTTTTGGCACAACAAAAAAATGATAAATTAGACCCTCACTGACTCTTTTAAAAGTAAACAAAGAAATCATAAGAACTCAGGGATATGGGAAATAAAAACAATTATTAATCCTCACTGGCCAAGATTTATAAGTAACTGGGGAAAGCCTTCAAACAAGGAGTTCATTCCTTTCACCTTTGATAAAAACATAAGCTTTTTCAGACGGTCCCAAGGAGGAGTTTGCAGATACAGTTACCACATCCACTCCACCCCTCAGAATTCTTCTCCCTTCACCACTTGGGTATGGAGTGAAATATGTCTTCACAGCTCCTATTACCCTGGATATTTCTTAATTGTGCCTTTCTCATTTCATGAATTTTCCTAGTAATCACTTGGGGAAAATAGGTAATAATTAATCAACTTGGGATTTTCATAGAAATTTCAAAATTTTCACTGTCATAAGTCCATTGTGTTTATATTCTGGACTCTTCTTGAGATGTTTCTGAGTTTTCTCTTTTTATATTCTACCCTCTGTTACTTGTTTGTTCTCAGAGAGGGTTTCACTAATCTCTTATCCTTCCACAAATTGTTCCTTAACACAAGAAATGCAAATCCTTTTCTCCATGTTATCTCCCTTTCCAGAGTGGAGATTTAATAAAAAAGAAATAATCAGTTTCTCCTTTCCCGAAAGTGGCAATTTGTATTTTTAACTCCAGACTGAATGATGCTCAGATCACTAGCTTTTTAAAGACATAATTTAGTTTGTCAGTTTTTCCAGTTGGAATAGAGGATTAGAAGAGTAGAAAAGGAAATATTACATAGATGAAAATTTTGGCTAGAGAAGGAAATAAATGGTAAATACTTGGGGGAAGGTCTAACAACTATTTTTGGGCAAAACACACAGAAAATAGTCTTTTTTAATTTATTTATGTATTTTTTTTTTAGCATTAGATCAATCTTTTCTTGGGCTCCTTTTTTTCCAGCAGTCCAGATCATTTGTTGTGATTAAGATGTCAGTTTGTCAGCTTCAGTTGAATTTGCTCTCTGAAGAATGCTTTACATTATCTTCTTTGTTCATTAGGCTAGACTTGAACGCATCATGCTTTTTCTTATCTAAATTTCCAATGACATTAGTGTTACTACTGCTTAAATCATTTATGTGTTGGTGTGCTGTATGTTTCTATAATTGTACATCATAAATACTCTTAGTCATGCATAGAAGATTTGCTGTCCTTTGGAAAGAAGCATTTGAGTTCACAGACAATTCATAGAGAATTTTGCTTCTCCTAGATGGCATCTCTGGGTTCATATATATTTTTACTTTCTTTACTTTCTTATCTACAGATATTACCTCTGATTTTTTTCTTTTTTCTTTGAGACAGAGTTTCACTCTCTCCCCCAGGCTGGAGGGCAATGGCACAATCTCGGCTCACTGCAACCTCCCCCTCCTGTGTTTAAGTGATTCTCCTGCCTTAGCCTCCCGAGTAGCTGGGATTATAGGCGCCTGCCACCACGCCTGGCTAATTTTTGTATATTTAGTAGAAACGGGGTTTCACCATGTTGACCAAGCTGGTCTTGAACTCTGGACCTCAGGTGATCTACCTGCTTCAGCCTCCCACAGTGCTGGGATTACAGGCGTAAGCCACTGTGCCTGGCCTATTTCTGATTTTTCTTACATTTAGTATGGGCCATAGGTACTTAGCCCCATGACATGTATTGGTCCCCTGCCTGTAATCTCTCCAACAAAAAAATCCATTCTGCATAACACTTCCAGATAACTCTTTATAGGCACTATTTTTTCAAACAATTCCACTTTTCAAATGGGAAAAGTCTTCCATAGCATATATATTACATACAGAATTTAGGCTGATACCCACAGATTTTTGCTATTTTGTTCTTGCCTGAACACTTTCTCCTTTTTTTTTTTTTTTTTTTGTCTATAAGCACCAAACTAAGCATTCATTTTTCTCATTTTATGTTCTGAAGCAGAGGTGGAAACCTGGACTGTAGATATGCAGATTATCATGTAGGTTATTACATGAAGATTTTCATGTAGATTACATGACAAATAATTCCTCTGGATTCCTACCAAACCATGTCAATTACTGGTGAGGAGACAAGTGTTAGAGTTTGTGTCTGAATCTGGGGCAAAGAGTTGTCATTCCAAATAAAGGAGTTCTACATCTGTACAGATAGTAGATATATGATAAACTCTTCCACTGTAATTCTCAAAGTCAAGTGAAATCCACCACAGTTGGAGGAGAGCAGTAAGGCTGTTAATGTCACATTAGAAGTCGATGCTCAGGGCTTAGGGACATAGTACTGGGAATATTTCAGTGAGGATGTTGGAAATGAGAAAGTATTGTCTGATATGACAAGAGCGTTGGGTATGTGACAGTGTGTCTGTACTACGTATGCTCACTTTGAACTTACTTGTTACTACCATGAATAATGACTTTTACTTTATAGCACTTGAAGACACATTTCCCCATCAGATACAGGTTCTTGGTCTTTGACTGAAGATATAAAAATGATATAAATGATTAAAGATATAAAAAGAGATAAATAGATATAAATGGTTTAAGTGGCTTTCTTTCCTAAAAATTCCTTAAGGGAAGAACTCAGCTTTCTGAAGCTTTTCATCTCTCATTTTACCATATACACTGCCTATACTTGCCTGTAGGTAATAGTTTCTTAGTATCTATTTTCTGAATGTATGTTTTGAAGAAACACATAATAAAGTCTCCTCATTCCCAGGGGATACATTCTGAAAACCCTCTGGGATAGTTATTTATCAAATACGTATTGAGAACCAACTGTGTACAGGCACTATTCTTGTTTCTGTGAGTAAAGCAATGAACAGATGAAGTTTTTATTTCTAATGTAAAATGCCACATAGTTTTCCACTCTATGATTTTTTTCAATGTTTTTCTTTTTCCTGATTAAAAAAATTGGCAAGTCTTGTAGGGTGTGTGTGTGGCGGGGGGTGTGCACGTAAAATACACAATTGGGAGCACTGGTGTCCTGGAAAGTGCCAAGTACAAAAGGCTCAGGTTTAATTCCTACTGCTCCATTTGCTAACTACATAGAATAAAGTTGCCTAAATCATCACTTTTTGTTTGCCTATTTTTATATATATTTTAATGGGAGTACTGTTGTAATACAACACCTCACTAAGGCTAAGAATACTTATCATATTTAGACTGCACGGTTTCGAATCTTGATTCTGCCACTTCACACTTACTAGCTGTGTAACCTTAGGCAAGTTTTCAATCCCTTTTGTCCTCCAGTTTTCTCATCTGTTAAACATAAATATAATAAAACATACCTCGCAGGATTGTTCTGAGGATCAAATGACTTCCTCTATGTTAAGTACCTTGAATAATACCTGGCATATACTATTCTATGACCTAATTCTCACTACTGCTACCATTACTAATACATTTCTTGCAGTTTTGTTAGAGAAATAAACATGACATATATCAAAATTCTCAGCATAGCACTGGATGCATGACAGTCATCCAATAAATTGAAATTATTACTGAAGTGATCAGTCATTTTACATTATTCTAAGAGCCTCAGAAGCATCACTCTAGTGAGGAATAGTAGCATAATAATTTATGTAAAAGGAAGATAAATTTTGGAAGAAACAAAGGCAACCTAGCCATCTTAAGAAAAGTAATAGCTATTTGTCATATGTGAAAGTTGTCTTAGTCGCTCTTGCTCCCACAGCATACTATGATATCCAATAAATAGAAGCCTTATATTTGGATTTATTATAACTTAATACAATACACACATCCATTATAATCATAGTTCTAAAATTCAGATCCAGGCATGGTCACTCCTTACCTAAAGGACTTAGGTGCAAGTTAATCCTTGGGATCAAGCCCAGACTCTCCACCCTGATACACATAAGGCGTTTCACAGTATGAGCCACCTCCACCTTTCTGGACTCAATTTTTATTGATCCTGCACTGCTCTACATTACATCCCACACCAAATCACTTTTATTTTTCAATTTCATTAGTGCCCAGGGTCCCTATGGTTCCACACTTTTTATGTGATACTGTTCCCATAATTTACTCATCCAATTTAAATACCATCCTGCTGTGAAGACTTCCTCATTTCCCCATCTGGTTAGTTGCTCCTGCTGTAATCCCACAGGTTTTATGCACATCTTTAGAAGCATCATTTACATTGCCTTAGCACTTTATGTATGTATTTACCACAGCATGGAGGGATATCAATGAGGACAGGGACCGTGCTTCTCCATCACTGGAGCTTGACGTGTCATAATTCTTAACATGATAAAATATTTATTGAATAAATAAATGGACAACTCAGTGAAGGGAGAGAGGTGATTTTTGTTATCACTACTTTACAGGAAGTGAATAGCAGACCTCCTATTTATACCCAGAATTGTCTGGAGGGACTGGCCCTTTAGGACACCTTTTCTATATTCATCCTGATTACTGTGGCCAGTACAGCCTGATTCATTTGATTTGAGTGCAATTTCTGCCTAATGCAGTATCTCTCAATCCTGGGTGCACATTAAATAGTTCAAAGCAGGGTGCCTGCCACTTAATGATATGCTTAGATGTTTATGGGAAAAAGAGGGAAAAAAACACTGAAACTTCCTTTCTTTCTTAAACTTTTCATTCTTTAGGCCTTTTTGTTTCTTATACTAAGTTCCTCCAAGTTTCATCATTAGTTTAAGTGATTTTAATCTGATTTTAACTCCCTTACTGATTCCCCAAGGGTTTGTTTCCCCTTTTCTCAACTAAGTTAAGAAGTTGTAGACTATATACTTGAAGTTATAGTTCATTGAGCTTGGCCCCAGTTGAATTTCTTAGCTGTTTAACAGGATTTTCATTTGAAGCTACTTATTCCTGACAATCTCCATTCTTAAAGTGTGGCGTTCTCTTAAAAGGGCTGTTTTTCAGTGAAAATTTCCAGATACTCCTCAAATGTGTTCCATCATTAGCCAGGAGCCAGGAGGAAATAGAGCTCCTGGGATGCCATTATTTCAAACCCAGATAGAGGCTCCAAGTTTTTCCCAGTGGTCTCAGTAGAAGTAGGCTGTGTATCTCCTACTGTATTGCTCCCTTTGAGCCTCCAAACTCAGCTGTTGGTCGACTAAATGACACATTAGCTAGGCAAGAATATAACACTCCATGACTTAAAATTCTCCAATGGCTTCTCACAGTTTTTAAACTAATATTGACTAATTACCTTTCATACAAAGCCCTACATTATCTGGGCTAAATCACATATACCTACAGATATCCATATAATATCATTCCTTTCAGTCCATCTGATCTGCCTGCAGGATCCCAAAAGCACACCTCTGTTCCTTCGTGGTTGTGCTTTAGTCCTTCTAGATTGCCTTTTTCCTTCTGTTAATTTGCCCAAATCTCTACTATTCATTTTTTAGAACTTAAGTTCAAGTGTTGCCTAAGGAGCACCTTGACCGACACCACTCATCCCTCATTTAAGCAGATCCTATCTCCTCTTTCTCTGTTTTCCCAAGGCATGAAGGGCCTTCTTTGCTGGCATTCACACTGCATTGTGCTGACTTACTGACCAGACTTCAGCTCTTTGTAAGACAGGCACGTTTCCTCATTTGGCTTTGTATTTCAAGCAATTGGTGCAATGCTTATTACATGCCAGGCACTGTGCTAACTGATGGGGATTAGTGAATGGTACAATCCACCAAGATTCAAACTAAAATCGTCAGCATCTCTGAGATTCTTTCTTCTGCAGTTTCTGATATCTAAACACGAGATAAGTGATTCATAAGATGTTTAATTCATATTCTCTTAAATAATTTGATAAAATTTTGGACTCTCTAGGGAAAAATACCTAATTCCTATGTATTTTATGTATAGTTTATAAAACTTTATAAATAATATGAATTCAATCTCCCGGTTTGTAGGGCTGAGGGCCCCACAGGGTCGCGGGGTATCCCTTATGCTGTGCTGAGGTGCAGGAACTGAGAGAAATAGAGAGACAGGACACAGAAGTACAAGGAAAATGCAGCTAGGCTCAAGGGGCCACGCCACCTATGGGCAGAGTCAGGTGAGGCCCTGAATATTCAGAAGAGTGTGTATTTATTGTGTATAGGTTATGGGGCAGGCAGTGAGTGAAATCATCTTTAAGGATAGTGATAGGGTCTTGAGCAATAAAACAAGGGGTCCATCCCCATTAGATCAACTAGGCTAGGAGATGGACAGTGTGCAGCAAGGGGTCCATTCCCATTAGGTCATTGAGGCAAGGGCTGTGTGCAGTAAGGGGTCCACCCCCATTAGGTCACCGAGACATGGAGGTCGGCCGTGCGCAGTGAAAAGGGTGCAGTGTGCAATACCTCTATCTATGGGCAAGCTACTTCTAAGATTTATAGGAGGATGCTTTAAGACACACAGCAATGACAGAGCTGTCAGGTTTACTGTCACCTGCTGGCAGCTTCCAAGGAGTTCTATAGGAGAATGCTTTTCGAGCAGCACAATAACAAGAGCTGATAAATTTCACAGTCACCAAGATGGGATTGCAAGTCTGAGGGCAGCCTTCCACAAGAACTGGAGCAAGGTTCTACAACTCCTTTATCAGCAGGAGTGGCTCTTGCCCCAAGCCTGCCATACAACGGGTATCTTTACAATACTGAATGCTGCTGCCTGGGCCATGGGTTCTTGTCCTGGTCTAACTGTTTTCCCTTAAATCATGCTCTTCACTGTGTCTGCTCCAGACATTCCTCCGACTATAAGCTGCTTATTCCTTAATTCATGCTCTGTACTGTGTCTACTCTAGGCGTTCCTCCGATTATGAACTAAGATATAGTGTTTTATATATATATATATATATATATATGTGGAATATATATATATATATATATATATATATATGTGGAAATAACTGAGTGGTAAGATATTCCTTAGGCACTCATTCTAAGAACTAATATGATTATATATACAGGATTATATAAAGGGAAATAACTGAGTAGAAACACTATAAACTGAGATAATCTTCAAGCCCTAATTCTATAAACTAATATATGATTATATCAAGGATTATATAAAAGGAAATAACTGAGTAGTAATATTATAAATGCAATATGCATTTATATATAATATGCATTATATAATATGCAACTGAGTAGTAATATTATAAATGCAATATGACAAATGTGATAATCAAAGGAGGAAAATGTCAACTCTTAAAAGTTTTCATAGATGTGGCCATTGAGCTCATCTAAAAAGAGCAAAAGATGTAGGAGAATATAAAAGTTTAAAGAACCCCTAAGGAAGGGGCATGATTCCCCATTATTTTGGACATGCTTTCCTCATTATTCTTACCTTTAAGGTTTATCTATCTAATATTTATCTAATAGTATTCCTACCTCTAGGTAATTATTCCCACTTCTTGATTTCAAATGAGAGATGTGTGACTCTTCCTTTCACTTGAACATTTATAGGTCACTGTAGGGTTATTAATTGATCTAATTTCAATATTACTATGTGTCAGAGAATAGGGAGGCCTGAAGAGAGGCAGAAAGACTATTGGCAGCAGGAAGGGAAGGAGGACAGCTGGTAGGTGGAGCAGTCAGAACACATGAGAGACTTCACCATCTTATATGGATGTGGTTTGTGGCACCCAAAACAATTACACGAGTGACATCAAAAATCACTGATCACAGATCACCATAAGAGATTCAGTAATATTGAAAAAGTTTGAAATATTGTGAGAATTACCAAAATGTCACTGAGACATGAAGTAAGCACATGCTGTTGGGAAATGTCACTGAGAGAATTCTGCAACGTGGGGTTGCCACAAACCTTCAATTTGTAAAAAATGCAGCATTTGTGTAAAGCAATAAATTGAATTGCAATAAAATGTGATATACCTGTGCCACAGACTGGGTCATGTAAACAACAGAACTTTTTTTTTCTCACAATTCTGGAAAATTAAAGTCTGCGATCAAGGTGTCACCAGGGTTGTTTTTTTTTTTTAAGGCTTCTTCCCTTGACTTGTAGATGGCCATCTTTTTCCTATGTCTTCATAGTCTTCCCTCTGTTCCTGCCCATGCTCAAATTTCCTCTTCTTCTAAGGACATCACTTATATTGGATTAGGGCCTATACTAATGATTTCATTTCAACCTAATTATCTTCTTAAAGATCTTATCTCCAAATAAAGTAATATTCTGAAGTATTAGGAGTTAGAAATTAAACATTTGAATTTTACGAGGACACAGTTTAGTTCATAACATGTTATAATCCCCACTTCCCTGAGAAGAAAAGTGGAGCACGTGAAGTTAAGTAGCTTGCCCCAGTTTGCAGAATTATTAACTAGTGCAATCATCTAGCTCCAGAATCTATGAGGCTAACCTTTGGATCGTAACAGTCTCTGTTTACATTTTTTCTTTTAAAATGAGAAATAAAATTCACAGACCTATTGAATCATTTTTTAGGATATCTCTTTCGTTTGTGGTACACCAAAATTCCCAAGTAGCAAAAATTTGCCTATGGCTGTAGCACCCTGACTGTGCCTGATCTCATCTGATCTTGAAAGCTAAGCAGGGTCTGGCCTGGTTAGTACTTGGATGGGAGACCAAATAGCAACTTAACAAAATGTATTGTCTAAGGAAATTAAATTGGCTCCTGTATTAAGCTGTAGAACTAATGGTTTCCACTCTGTGCAAGTATAATGGCCGTAACAATCCATGCGTGGGTGCTCACTGCATGTCAGGCACTGTCCTTGGTGTGCTGCACGCCTCGTCTCATTTATGTCTCACAGCTCTTTGAAGTCTGTTATTATCCACATTTTACATGAGTAAACCGAGACTTCCAGAGACCATCTCCTCTCTCCTCACAAAATCAATATCAGGAATTTGAAACAAGTTTTCTTAGGAGGAGGTTTTGTATTTCTGGCTTCTCTTCTTACTCCCATATCCCAAGGCCAAGGTTAGGATGCCTTGTGTAAGCCTTTGTACTTGCAGAAATTGGACTTTCCCCTCTTGTATGTTCATCTGGCAGGTTCTTCCTATGTTCACAACAAGATATAATGGACTTCTTTCCTCAGTTCCCTTCACTTTCACTGGCTATTGTGAATGTGAGCTGTTTAGGACCCTTTCAGCACTCTCAGAGTCACCTTCCAGGTACTCTGTGACCCCCCTCAGGAGGGTACTCTAAGCTCGTCATTATGGATACGTCTAGGCCTAGATCCATCGTCTCATGTTCATGGCATCCCCTTTGACCTAATTCTCTGTTGCCACCTCGTACCCTACTAAGCCAGTGCTGGACTACAGGTCCTCGTGGCCTGTGAATAAAAAAGGGTTTCAATTCTACAAAGATAAATCACATGTATTTAGACTACTGATGTTAGTGTTTCACAACTGTGCAGTCACCCTTTCCTGCATACTCTGAGAGATTTTGTAATCAAATGTCTGTTTGTCGGGTGAGGTGAAATCACAGAAGATGCCTAGTTCTCACTTCTGTGTATAGCTGTGAAAGGCTTGTTAATGCTTGGAACAAAACATGAACTCCTTGTCTACCTTTCTGTTTTAATTCCTAATTACTAATTTCTTGCATGTCAGTGGAAAAAGCACTAAACTTGGAACAGAGCACCTGGATTCTGGTCCTAGCTCTGCCAGCTGGGTGATATAATAAAAGCCACAGGAATTTAAAATGGAAGCCCAGGTCTTCTACTGCTTGCAAATTCTTAAACTCTTTGACTCAGTTTTTTCTTTTGTAACATGGAATCAAATATTAAGCAAGATAGTATTAAAAGGAAAACTTTTAGCCAAATTAAATTAAAAAGACTTTAACTGAGCAAAGAACAATTCACGAATCAGGTAACCTACTGAGTTAGAGTAGGCTCAGAGACTCAGCCCAGCCACATGATGGAAGAAGATTTATGGATAGAAAAAGAAAAATGACATTTTAAAAAATGGCAGCGAAGTACAGAAACAGATGGGTTATAGCTTGGTATTTGACTTATTTGAACACGGTTTGAACAGCTGGCTGCCTTTGATTGGCCAAAACTCGGTGATTGGCACAGGAGTAGACTATAGTCTGTTTACAACTCCATTTAGGTTATAGTTCACAATGTACAGAGAAACCTTTAGGCTTAACTTATAATATGTAGGAGACAGCTTTCGGCTAACCTTGATTTAACAATATCTTAAGAGTCTGTTTTATAGAAATTGCTTTATTGCTAACTGCATTTGCTGGGTTAGATTACAAACTCAAGGTTATTGGGTAAAGAGTTGGCACCTACTGTGTGCATGGCACTGAGAAAACACAAGAAAAAGCTGTTATTCTTCAGCTGGTTGGCAGCATTGATATTCCCCCCATGTACTTGTGCCTGCTTTGAAAACAACAATACCTCTTCCTCTATTTGGATTTGATCCCTCACAGTCAATGAAAAAAGAGTGATTGTGATCCTGAATTTCTGAAGTAAGTAGCATGTTTAACTGATAATCTAGCATCGTTTTCTGTACCTTTCGCACCACGTTGACAAATTCTCCATCTGCATAGCTTAAAGATGAGTCAGAAAGTAACAGAAGCATTACAGAAAGGGACCAAAGTTACCTAGTCAGAAAATAACAGAAGCCTCCTTATGGACAGAAAGAAAGGGAAGAACAGAAACCTAGACAGGGAACACTAGAGCGTCAGAGAAGAAGCCCAGATAGGCCAGCCAGAAGAACTGGGTTCTCATCTTAACTCAGTCCTGTACCAACTTTGTTCACTACTTCCTCTTTCTCTGCCTTATTTTTTAGTATGATTTCATGTTATCTCCTTGGTTGTATTTATTATGATAATACATAGCCTTTCCTGATCTTGTTATAATGTATTCATTGCTGCTCCTTGAGCATAAAGTGAGTCCTGAGTCTTCTGAGAAAAAGAACACTTAAGGTGTTTAATGCTAATTAATGCAGGTGTCTGTTGGATAAACAGCTTACTATTCAAGATGAAGGTCAAGGACTGTGTCTTCCAAGACAGAGAAAATCTACACATCAGACTTTGGTAGAGGCATGTGCATACTTGCAACTGTAGAAACCCCCCCCATCCTGTGTAAATACACAGAGAACAGGGTATTTACTATTATTAGCAACAGAGTTGTAGTCCAGATCCCTTGATTCCAATTTTGATTGTACTGTTAACTAACTGTGACCTTTGGATTTGAATTTTATTTTCCCTCAGGTAAATGAGGGGTTTGGAAGGGAAGAAAACATAAGCTACTGCTTTTTCAGAACTGAGCCAATCATTTACATTGTTTCATTTTATCCTTACGTATTGTTAGTTGACATTTCACTCCCTTATTTTACTTTTGTTTCATAGCTGCATTAAAGTAGATAGTGCCATCCCCTTTCTACAAATGAGCGTACTGAGGTTTAGAGTGTTTGACTGGATTAAGTTTAAAGGGAGATGTGTATTATTATTTAAAAATTACAAGTTTGTTTCAACAAGTGTTTCACAACAAGTACTACATGAAGAAACAAATAATAAAAAAGAATAAAAAACATAGAAAAGCAATGGCCTGTTATACAATTGCAATTCAATAAATTTCGAGTGACTAGAAATTTGAGAGGCTGGAGGCATCTCAAGTTGTAGTTCTCAAAGACGGTATGATTGTCACGTCCTCTGCCCTGGCCTTTCAGAAAGATGACATCTAAGAAATATAACCCCCATATTCTCTTGTATTTTCATTATTTCACTACTCCCGTAGCTTCAGTTATTATCTAGAGGTTGGTGACTTCTCAGTTCCAAAGTCAATCTTACTCTGAAATCCAGACCCAAATATCTAGCTCATGACTTGACATCCCCATTGGAATGTCTCAAAAACATCTTGCAGCACAGCATATCCAGAATCATAACATCAACATCCTTGCTTCATATTCCACTTCTTCTCCAGGGGTTTCTGTATCTGGTAATACAAACACTTTGCTCAGTAGCATAAGCCAGAAAACTAGGCATTTTCTGTGGTACCTGGCCCCTCAGTTGTACTGCTTGGATTTCCAGACATCATCTTTTCGCCTGGACATAATTTTCTCACTGACTTCTTTATCGCCCTTGATGCATGCATATCTACCACCTCTTACTCTTCCTCAGTCCCTTCTCTGCAATGAAATCTGTGTGGCCTTTTACAAATGATAATCTGTTTATCTATTATTCACCATCCCAGATACAAACAGTGACTTTCTACCTCTCTTAGGAAAAAAACGCAAATCTCCCTAAACATGGCCTCTGCTACCCTTCATGATTTGGTCTCAGTTCATCTTCCTAGCCTCATCTGGAGCTATTTGCTCCTTGCTCCCCATAGACATGTTGGTCCATTTTTAGTTCCTTGAATTTGTCAAGGAACTTGATACTTCCCATCAAAGATCCTTTCCAAATTCCATTCTGTCCTTCAGAAATATTCTGCTACCATTTCTCTAAATAGTCATTCTTCAACTCTTGAAGAATGCACCATCAAAGACTTTTCCCCAGGCCACAGACAAGATGAGGCTTCCCCATTAAATCCTGTTACCATGTTACATTCTTCCATATTTGCCAGTCCATAACTATAGGTTGATTTCTGAAATTGCTACTTAGTGTCTATCTCCACGACTAGACTCCAAGTACAATAGGTTGGAAAACTTCACCAATACTGGGCACAAAGCCAGGTTATTATACATGTTTAGGATATATTCATTCATTTTTGAAATATATAAATGAATAAATAAATAGGTCTATTATATATGTGTACGTAACTTTTTGTATGTGTGGTCACGGTGGTGGTAGATGTGTTCATCAGTTCCCAAATATCCAACTATCTTAAGGCTTCCTTGTTTGTTCTTTTCTTTAAATTAATGTTTATTTTATAATTATTTATACTTGTAAAAATGTTGCAAAGAT
This sequence comes from Cacajao melanocephalus, assembly GCA_963573385.1. Lineage (NCBI taxonomy): Eukaryota > Metazoa > Chordata > Mammalia > Primates > Pitheciidae > Cacajao > Cacajao melanocephalus. Next base: position 75,060 of record CAUYLG010046339.1, read on the forward strand.
GGAACGGAGAGTTCCCACATTTTCCATACCCAATTCCCCTATTATTACCATCTTACCTTGGTATGGAACATTGGTCAACCTTAATGAACCATGTTGATACATTATTATCAACCACAGTGAATACTTTATTTTGATTACTTAGTAGTTACCTAATATATTTTTCTGCTTCAAAATCCAAAACCCAGGATATTACATTATATTTGATCATCTTGTCTACTTACGTCCTCTTGCCTATGATATGTTTTCAGACTGTCCTTGTTTTTTGATGACTTTGACAACTTTGAGGAGTACTGCTCAGGTATTTTGTAGCATGTCTCACAGTTGACGTTTGTCTGACTTTTTCATGATTAAACTGGGACATGGGTTTTGGGAAGGACACCCATAGAGGAAAAACACCATTTTCTTCACAGCATACCAAGGTGTATAGGGGCTCAAGAAGGTACCCCAAAATATGGTGCCTTGGCATGCGAGTATTTTGAACTAAAGGAGATTGGAAGGCCTCAGAAACCAAGTCTCTGGCCTTCTCTGGCCCCTCTTTCTCCTGTGAAACAAGTCATAGAAACCAAACTCCCTTTTCCCCAAGGCAGATCATAAAAACTAGAACCCTTCTTTTCCAAAACAAGCAATAAACCCTAAAAAAAATATTACTATCGCCTTCTCTCACCTTTCTGTGTAGCAGCTGGCCATAAAGAAATTCTCATCTACCTTGTTTGATAGTAGGTCATAAAACCCTCATTTCTAAGGTCCTGCCCTACACCTGGGAGGAGGGACTGCTACACAGAGTCCAGTCAAATTTCTACATCACTGGCCATAGCATAAAATCTAAGCATAAAAATAGACAATTTTCCACTGGCCTTTGGTTCTTTTCTGAAGTCTCCCATATCATATAAAACTTTGATTCAATAATTTATTATGCTTTTCTCTTGTTAATCTGCCTTTTGTTATAGGAGTTTTGGTCATGACCCTTATGATGGGTAGAGAGAAATTATCACACCTCTATCACCCTAAAAGGGCCATGCTAGTAACATGACTTGCCATTGTGAATGTTAACCTTGATCACCTGGCAGAGGTAGTGGTTGTCAAGTTTCTCAAACTGTTAAGTGATTTCACCATGCTTCTATATGGTACACTCTGAAAAGAAGGCACTATGTGCATCGCATACTTGGTGAGTGAGGAGTTATTTATGGTATCTTCAAGGCAGAGTATCTACATAATTACATGAATTCTTTTGCGTGATAGATTTATGTATTTCTTTCCATCTATTTATTAATTTACATATTTATAGATTACACCTGCATAGACTCCTCTATATTTATTTTATACTACTTTATTTTGTGGCTCAAACTCTTCCAGCGTTAGCCTTTAGGAGTTATTTCAGTTGACCTCTCTGTCCCTTTAATGTATCTCTAACATTGTGGGTGGTTTTCCTTTCTTTGAACATATCCTTTTTTTTTTTTTTTTTTTTGAGACAGAGTCTTGCTCTGTCACCCAGGCTGGAGTGCAGTGGCGTCATCTCAGCTCACTGCAACCTTCACCTCCCAGGTTCAAGCAATTCGCTGCCTCCACTTCCTAAGTAGCTGGGAATACAGGCACCCATCACCACTCCTGGCCAATTTTTATATTTTTAGTACAGATGAGGTTTCACTGTCTTGGTCAGGCTGGTATTGAACATCTAACTTCGTGATCCACCTGCCTTGGTCTTCCAAAGTGCTGGGATTACAGGCATGAGCCACCGCACCCGGCTGAACATACCCTTAGTTTATGGCACTGTGAGACGCTCAATACTCATCTTGCGAAATTCTTACTCCAGCCCTAGAGCCTGCTATTTCTTCAAGGAGCCTCAGTTCCCTTTAGTGGGTAATATTTCTTCTGTTGTGCCTACTTTTTCTTCTTCTGGCTTTCCAATTATGCGTATGTTATACTTTTCTGAAATTATCCCACAATTCTTAATGACTTTTTATTCTTTTTTTCTCTTTGTATTTCAGTTTGGGAAGTTTCTACTAACCTAGCCTCAAGCTCACCGATTGTTTTCTTGGCCATATCAAGTCCAGTGGTATATACAACACTGTTGAAGTGTTCTTGATTTTCTAGCCTTTCTATTTTTTCTTAGCGTTTCCATCTTTCTGCTTACATTATTCATGGTTTTTTATGCATATTCTTAACTTTTTCTATTAGAAATTTTATTCTATTAAATTTATATTATGTATAGTTATTTTAAATTTATATTATTCACAATTGTTTCAGATTCCATGTCTCATAGTTCCAAAATCTGTATCATATCTGAGTTGGGTTCTAATGATTTCTTTGTCTCTTCAGATTTTTTTGCTTCTCTATTCTCACGCCTTGTAATTTTTAACTAAAAGCCATATATGTTTTATTAGGTAAGAGGAACTGAGGTAAATCGGCCTTAGTGTACAGATTTATGTTAATCTGGCAAGGAGTTGGACAGTGTTTAAATGTTTGTCTTAGTTGTTATAGTTTTGAGATCAGAGGCCTCAAGTTTCTCTAGTGTATTTGTTTTTCTCTCTATTCTTGGTTTTGGGTTCCCCTATATACTCTTCCTTAGAGACGGTTTATGTCTTTCAGCTCTTTTAGCTGTAATCCACTGTTATTATACTAGAGCTTTGTTGGATGGTGGTAAAGTATGAGAGAGGGGGAAGTGTTCAAAAAAAATTTTTTTTTTTGAGATGGAGTCTTGCTTTGTCACCAGACTGGAGTCCATTGGCGCACTCTCAGCTCACTGCAGCCTCCGCCTTCTGGGTTCAAGTGATTCTTCCGCCTCAGCCTCCCAAGTAGCTGGGACCACAGGCACGTGCCACCATGCCCAGCTATTTTTTGTATTTTTAGTAGAGACAGGGTTTCACCATGTTGGCCAGGATGGTCTCGACTTTTTTTTTTTTTTTAAAGATGGTTTTCATCCTATTGGTCAGGCTGGTCTCGAACTCCTGACCTCAGGAGATCCACCCACTTCAGCCTCCCAAAGTGCTGGGATTACAGGAGTGAACCACCGCGCCCGGCATGGTCTCGATCTTTTGACCTCGTGATCCACCCACCTCGGCCTCCCAAAGTGCTGGGATTACAGGCGTGAGCCACCGCGCCCGGCCGTTCAAAATATTTTATTTAAACCTTAGTCTTTTAATGAGACAGTGTCCTGGGGCTGTGATCTTCACAGCACAGCTTTTTTTTTTCTTTTGCCTCTGCCCCTCCATTTGCTTCCCTGGCTGCAGTATTTCTATTTGACCCCTGTGGTTTATATTTACTCCCCCTTAGGTGAGACAGAAAGACTGAAACAGGCTGGGTTGAAAGGAATTCTCTTCCTGAAACTGGGATAAAACTCTAACAGTAATTTCCCCTGGATCACGGGGTTTTGATATGGAGAATGTCCTGGGCATATTTCACAATGGTCATTCTCCTCCTCCCTGTGACACAGCAAGGAGAGGATCTTTCTCACGTCTTCACCAAAAAAGCCTGGTGGAGTTCCTGGAGGTAAAGCCCCCCAAACATATGTAAGTTTCCCTAAGACAGCAGCCCCCAGGAATTTCCCGCTATCATCACTAGTCTAGACTCTGTCTTCAGCCATTCATCGAAGTGTTTCAGTGTTCCCGCCATTTTAGGAATCCAGCTGCTCCCGCTCCAGCTGTGTGCCTCTGGATGAACCCATCTCTCCACTTTTGAGGATGGCAGTTTACCCTGCAACTTCAATTCTCTCTTGGGTCCAAGAAAATTTGTTGATTATTAATTTGTCTAAGTCTTTTCTTATTTTAAGGATAAGAGTGACCAGAGTCTACATGTCAGACCCACAAAAAGAGGTCACATGCCAGCTTTTATTTATAAAACACATCTCTCCATATTTCCATCTGTGGTCATCTCTATTTTTTTTCTAATTTTTCTGTTGTGAATTCCACTGTTACTCAGATTTTCAGAAAACTATCTAGATTCAGTTCAAATGAAGTTTTGCTAAAAAGATGACTACCCCCTTCCCTCCAAAATGTCAATGTAATTATCTAAGTTAAACATCAGTATTCCCATGTGAGCTATTCTAGACAAGGTTTGGTGAAATTAACTAAAGTTGAGAATCACTGGTGAAGAACTTAATCAAGATTAATACCTTCATTTGAAAAGGTTGATAAGGTGGGTGAGCACATTAATGGCTTCATCCATTAAATCTTTTGGTGCTGAGAACAGACGTCCTTGTCCTACTTAGGTAGATAATTTTTATTTCATGCAGAAACAAGATTATTTATAAATTGAACTATAGTAGTAATTTTCCTCAATTGACAAAAGGTACAATTTTTGCCTCAAGCCCTTATCTAGTGGCTCATTGTATATCAGGCTGTTCCTAAATCAGTCAAAGTTTGACAGGGGTGGTGGGGAGATTAATTGTCAGATAGCCTATTTCTCATTTAAAAAAATTAATTTACCAGTTAAAAACACATGGGTTAGCACAAATAAAATGTCTACTAAAACATCATTTGTAATATGATTTCCTTTTCTGGTAAAATACATATAGAATGCTGTGTATGCATATTTTAAAAACTAGATTTAACGAAAGCATAGCGCAAGTACAAGTGTTTTTTTCTTTTCTCCTTTTTATGTTTTCTGTTTTACATAACAAACAAGTACTGATTTTGTGAAGTGAAGAAAACCATAGAAGTTAAAATAAAAGGATTAATTTATAAAATCATAGGACTGAAATAAAATTTGGGGTTTATTCGTTAAGCCAGTTTCTAATTTCTTCTGTTGAGGAAACTGAAGCACAGAAAATTTAACCTTCTTAAATATGGTAATTTCTCATTTTTGCCTGTCATAGTAAAAGCCATTACTAAAGGCTCACATATATACTGCTTTGGCATTTCTATTACAGAATATGTTATATCTCATCAACTTTAAAGTTTTTTCAGTATAGCCATAATACTGAGGAGGGGGAAGAAGAGGAAAGAGGAGCTGTAATAAAGATAATAGCTTTCATGTACCATTTGTCAAGCTATGTATTTTGTGTCATTTTAATTAATCCTCACATTACCTTCATGATATAGATATGATTCCCATTGTGTAGAATAAGAAAAAGATCAAACAGATTATAAAATTTTACAAATCTTCCTTGTAGCAACCTATACAACTCAGATGTTTATACAGATCTACGTGTAACGTGACCTACAGTAGACACTCAGTAAACATTTGTTTAATAACTGAACTAATTTAGAAAGCATTTGGTTTGCATGGACTAGATTTTTAGTGTTTATCAATGAACTACCGATCTCTCACTAAATTCACAGCTGAAAACCAACTTTGACCACAAGTATTTGAAGTTTGGATCCTCTAATAAAATTGTTTTCTGTCATGGAGAAGATGATCACCACTTCTACCGTTTGGCTTTCTTGTTCTCTTCTTTATTGTACTTCAAAATGTTGAAAATGGTTTTCTAAGATTTTCTTCATTTTGTTTGAAGCATGACCACTTTTCTTTTTCAATACCACCTTTTCTACCATGTACCAACCTTTGACCTGCTAGCTTAAAATGTAGAGCTAAGTAACAATAGCTTACTTATTTAGTACTTTAATAAAAAATATCATGTTGGAAATAGCTAGGACAGATATTATTACTCTCATTTTAACGATGAGGAGGCTAAGTCTCCAAGTTTAGTGATTTGCTTAGAGTTACACAGCCATATTAAAACATGGGGTGAGGCCGCAAGGAGAGTTCTACAACTCCAATTATTGTGTTCTTTCTTCTATGTTATATGAATCGATAGTGCAAAGCCATTCTCTTTGCCATATTGTTAATGGCCCATTATAAATTATCCTACAGCTTGAGTTTCTACTTCATTTTTACTGAATTTTTTCAATCCTTAAATTTTTTAGCTTTTGTTCTAGTCAGAGTTTTTAGTTGCATGAAACAGAAACTAACTCTGGCTGATTTAAATGGGAGAAGCATGTGCTGAGAGGCTATTGGGTAGCTCACAAAATTGTGAAGCAGCACATTCAGAAACAGGTGAGAACAGGTAGAAGGGCATCAGCTAAGACAGCCACCAAAACCATGCTATAGAACACAGGGCACTTCCTGGGCAACGGATTCCTTTGCTGGTAAATCTGGCTTTGCTGCCCCTGAAATTTAGATTTAAATATTGTTATAGCAACTGCCAATGCCCATTTCTAGGATGTTTTTTGATTGTCTCTGCTTCTTTGTGTCACTATCTCTGTTTCAAAGTCATGACTTCAAAGATACTGAACCATGTCAGTATCTTCTTGACTTCTAAGTCACGACTTTGAAGGAATGAGTATGTCTGATTGGCAGGATTTTGATCATATGGTCATACCCTAACTTCAGAAAACACTGAGAAACAAAGTATTTAAACCACTATCATTGGAGGAAAGCTCTGTCTCCCATCAAGAATCATTAAGCCCCCACTTCACCTACCATAACATGAATGTTTAAATCATTGAAAGCCTCCCACCAGAACAACAACAACAAAAAAAGACAAAATTCCAGCAATGTTTCCAATTTAGTTTACGTGTTCTTTCTCTGGTCTAACTTTCTTTGGGACAAGCAATTTATTTAATTTACAACTAAGACTCAACTGTCCCTCAACCAATAATTACCTTTATTTTGCAGCATTCTGAAGGTTCAAAACTCAATGTGTTTTATTCACCTTCTAAGAAATTATGTTTTCAAAGCTAGCCTCTATATTTTTTCAAATGAGTGAACTTCTTCAAGGCCTGAAAGAATGAATTGATACTTTATAAAATATTTTTGAAGTATGGAGAATATTCAACCTCTTTCCATGTCTTGGGTTTTTAATATATGCCTTATTCTACTTTAACAATTTCAAATATTTCTTTTATACACAATATGTTTCTTAGTCTGAATAATCCTTTCCTCTGCAGTATTTTTGAGCAGTGGCTCCGAAGGCATCGCCCTCTTCTAGAAGTTTATCCAGAAGCCAATGCACCCATTGGACATAACCGGGAATCCTACATGGTTCCTTTTATACCACTCTACAGAAACGGTGATTTCTTTATTTCATCCAAAGATCTGGGCTATGACTATAGCTACCTACAAGATTCAGGTAAAGTTTACTTTCTTCCAGAGGAATTGCTGATCTAGTGTTACTAATTGCTTTTGAAATAGTATAAAACCTTATGTTTCTACAATGTTATTCCTGAACCCTTTAAATTGGGAAAGTGCATTACAATCCTTAATTTATTACCAGTTTATTATCACAGGAATCAAATTCTGAGGATCTTTAAAGTTGTTTTCATTTTGCTTAACATAGGCTATTTTGTACATGGCAACCATGGGAAGAGCAGTAGAATCAGAAGGAAAACAAAAGGGTTTTGAGACCATGACTCTATCAACTGATTGTAGTGGGACCTTGGGAAATTTTCTCTGCATCCGTTAATCTGTTTATTTACCTGAAATATTGGGATCAGAACACCTTGAATAATTATTGTGAGAATGATATGTTAATGAGCCTAGTACAGTGTGGCACAGGGTAAACATACAGCAGTTTTGGAATCGTCTTTGGGAGTTTCTTGCTAGGGTTACCAAGAAAATGGGCAGAAATCTTGATTTTAGGAATAGTTAATAATAATAGCTATTATAATGTTAATTGCTCTATGATGAACATATCAATATAAAACAATCTTCCTGCATAGACGATATCAATGTAAAACAATCTTCCTGCATAGAACCATGTCAGTATCTTCTTGACAAAATAAGGAACCAATTGTAGTGTTTCCCTCTATCTGAAAGTCGACTATGTGCATATTCTTTACATGCATTAGTAATCAACCATATATGAGGTATTATTCTTTCAAGATAGAGGTGAGAACACTGACACTCAGAGAATTTAAGTGGCTTTCCCAAAAATCAAACACCAATATGTGGAGGAGCAAGACTTCAATTCTAGGTGGTCCCCCTCATCTCACCACACTATAATTCACCTAATGCATGAGGGTTAATTATCAAAAAGCCACTATGTGGCTTGTGGGCAGGAGGTATTTAACAAGCATTGATGTTTCACTGTATTCATTGATAATTCATGAAACATAAAAAAACAAAGAAAATAAAATAAACAAATGAATGAAACTTTACTCTCTCACTCTTGTGCTCGAATCCAGTACCGCATGACTGGCATAGTTTCAGACCTGAAGAAGCTCCAGTGTAGATGTAAGACAACTGTGCAAGGAAGTAAAAAACATCAGGCTGTGTTATGTGCAGTAAAAGAGTCATAAAGAAAATCTCATAGCAGTGCTGAAAAGACAGCCATAACTACTGAAGGGTTCACCCTAAAAAGAGAAGACAAGGCCTTGAGAATGTGTAGGCAGGTGGGAGGCAGAAAAGGGCCAGGAATAAGCTAGGCTAAGAGAACAGCAAGAACAATAGAGGTGGAAAATGTACAGTCTGCTTATGGAATGCTGAATTATTCTATTTGAGTAGTATGAACAGTAGAAAATAACATGAAGATGATAAGTTGACCCAGTTTATAATAGTTAACACATACTTAAGAATTTTTTATTTGCCAGGAACTCTTCTCAGTGTGCTCTATGCATTATTTCCTTAAATCTTCATAATCACTCTATGAAGTAGGTATCATTACTTCTTTTTCCTTTTCATATATAAGGAAATAGAGTCTTAAAGAGTATAATTAAATCATCCCAGGCCATTTACCTAGTATACAGTATAGTACATATACAATCTGGGGCTAACAGGAGGGCCTATAGGTTATTGACCTTGTTCTGCCCTTTGAGGGACAATTAATTGAAAAGAAAATGGGTTTAACTGAACTTTTTTTGCTTTATCTGAATACTATAGCCAATAAACTAAATGCTAACACAGCTGACAAAGGAGATCAGTTTCTGGAAAATCTTAAGATCACTAAGAACAGAGAATTTTGCAAAGGGTGGACGTGTGGTAAGAAGAGGGGCTTCCTGTACGACTCAAGTCACACGTCTTCCCTTTCTTCTATGAAAACCGCGGTACATAAAGAAAGGAGCTTATTGGTAATTATTTTTCAAAGGTTTTCCATTTAGGATTTTATGATTTAGTCTCTGTTTCCACTTCCAAAACATGCTAGACTTTCATGGGTTCACACTTTTGAATATGCTATTTTTTCTGCCTGAATTCTGACTCTGTTTCTCCATTTGTCAAACTCTCAGATATAAAAATCATTTTACACTTAAACATAGTCATGTTTAATCACACCTTTTGCAGAGTTACATAGTATTTGTTTCTATGTATGAATTTTTCCTTTTTTTTTTTTTTTTTGAGACAGTCTCACTCCGTCACCAGGCACGCCAGGCTAGAGTGCAGTGGCACAACCTCGTCCCACTGCAACCTCTGCCTCCCGTGTTCAAGCAATTCTCCTGCCTCAGGCTCCCAAGTAGCTGGGACTACAGGCATGCGCCACCACGCCCAGCTAATTTTTTTTGTATTTTTAGTAGAGACGGGGTTTCACCATGTTGGCCAGGGTTGTCTAGATCTCTTGACCTCGTGATCTGCCCGCCTCGGCCTCCCAAAGCGCTGGGATTACAGGCGTGAGCCACCGCGCCCGGCCCCTGTGTTTTATTCTCCCCCAAACTCCCAAAATCAGAGTTTATCTTGCAAGCTTCTCCATTCTAAGCATCACATTGATCTGGTATGGACTGAAATAAATAATCAATTTGAGTGCAAGTGATATTTACCATGAAGTGTCATTCCTCTTAAATAACATAAGTGAAACTTGGTGGAAAAAATGCTACGTCTCTTAACACTCAGGTAATTTTTGGATATATATTTTAAAACACTTTTCAAGTATTCTGTCACACCAGGTGTTGTTTATGTGTCTGTATCGAGTTGTTTATTCTTTACACACATTATTAATCAACCATATATGAGGTATTACTCTTCCAAGATAGAAGTGAGAACACCGATACCCAGAGAATTTAAGTGGCTTTCCCAAAATCAAACACCAATATGTGGAGGAGCAAGATTTCAATTCTCTCAAATTGAAAGGGACAAGATTTCAATTAAATATCTTCACAAATTTTATAATGGAAGAGAAATATCTTAAACAACTACTTGCTTAGAAAGTCATTTATTTAGAGATAAGCCTATCTCCAGGGGTCAATGAAGTGATATTTCAGACGACATCAATATGACAGATAGAATTAACTAGTTGAAAAGGAGGGCATGATAAATTTGGGCCATATTGTTAGAATGATGCAAGTCACTGATAAATTTTATGAAGGTTATAATCATATTTGAATTTTCAAAAGGTTATTGCAGCTTCAGTGTGGAGAAAGCATTTTAGCAGTTGCAAAGCACATGCAGAAAGGCAGGGAAATGCTATTTAAAAAGTCTGGTGAAGAGGTGAAGGTACTTTAAATCACAGTGGTGGCGGAAGGAAGGGAGATAGAAAGCATGAAATAATTTGACATTATTTTGAAGGCAAAATTTACAGAACTTGGCAAATGATTTATATACCAGGAGATTAGGAATGGCTTTATGTTTTCCGGCCTGTGAAACTGATGAATGGTTATACAATTCGCTGATATAATAACAAGAGGAGCAAAGAAATACATGGAAGACATTTATGGTTTTGTTACACAGTGAAATGAAGTTATATGGGATGCTAAATGTGTCTCTTGAGAAGTTGGATACACAGGCCTGAAACTCAAAAGTGGTATCTGGCCCTCAGATCTGAATGCGATAGATATCAGCGTATAAATTGTTAACTAAGCTAATTTTAAAAATCCTTTGGAGGGGTGATTTTTATTGTTTTACAGGTAAGTAAATAGAGAATCAGAAAGATACAGTGGTTAATTTTAAACTACAAAGCTAGTAAGTGTCAAATATTTAATCCGAAACTACATCACTCCGTCACTGCACAGAGAAAAGCGTTCCCTTTAACCCCCATATCGTCTTCTACACATATGCTCCACTTCTTTGTTCCTTCCCTAGTAACCAAACGGATACTTTTTACTACAAAGGCAAGAAAATTTCCTGGATGAGCTAGGGTAGAGGAGGCTCAATGAGTCATATTAGAGGCTTGAAGGTATTTGTTTCTAATTAAATTAAAAGAAACAAAATTTATTTGCAATGCATTTAGAGTAAATTTGAAAATTTCTGAAAATTTCTCTAAAAGTTCATTTTAGAGAAGTTTGACTTTAAAATAAGCAACAGCAGATACTCGGGAAGCTGAGGCAAGAGGTTCACTTAAGCCCAGGAGTGTGAGGCCAGTTTGGGCAACACAGCAACCCTCGACTCTAAAACAAAGCAAATCAAAACAAAACAAAACAGCTCAACTAAAGTAACCGCAATTGCCGTTTCCATTTTATGAATTTTTCCATATTGTTGCTTCTGATGTACTTTCAAAGAGTTTAAAATTTATCTATTCATAAATTTTAAGCTTACCAACAAATTCTTCAAAATTTCTTGATATAATTTTGTTCAAGGGGATTATGATTCATCATCCAGGTACTTATGTTTATAAATACTTAAGTGGTTTCTGTAAAAAGGCAGCTGATGTCTGCCATTTATCAAACATTTTCTCTTATAATTGAGTTTAGTGATTCTTTAAAAAATTGAGTAGCAGGTGATTTTCTTGTATGTGTAACTAATTTACAAGGTGAGACCAAACAGCTTTGGCAATGAAGGGTCGTGTCCTCAATGCTGGTAATAAATGTAATCTTGCTTTCTGCATAGCAGAAAAGCTCTCTATTGAGAGCTTCCTTCTTCCCATACATTACAAAAGATTTGGAAATTTGATTTCAAAAATGAGAAAGTAAAACAATGTTCACAGTAACTGCAGTGTCCCATCCTGCCAGTGGAAATTGATGAGACTTCTATCATTCATGGATTTGTTCAATAGCTCTGCTTGGCTATGTGTATACCGGTGTGCATGCTGTTCCTTTCTGCCTGGGATGGGTTACCATCAATATTATATACTCAAAGTCTAACTCATTCTTTTACTCCGTGGGACAGTCTTCTGGGGTGCCTTTCCTGACTTCACAGACAGATATAGAAGTTCTCTTCTCCATGATCTCATTGTATCTTTTACATATTTTCACCAGAACAGCATTACTCTCGAAATGATTTGTTTACCTGCCAGGTCCTGAGGGTGAAAAGATAAATGAGACAGAGTGCCCCACTGGCAGGTAGTGTATTTCAGTGAATATGTGATTTTTAAATAAATGAATAGGAGAATGAAAGATAAAACAAGACATAGTATTTTCTCTTGAGAGTTTGTGACAAGCCTGAAAGTAAGACGTATATAAATAAATATGGTAATAAATGGACATTTGTGTCAAATGTCACAAGGCAGCAAAGAAAGTAATTTGAGAATCCAGAAGAGCGAATGGAGCTGAGTCAGCAGTTGCAGCAAGTTTGGAAAGAAAAACTCCTGTTGGAAGCTAGTTTAGTTGAATATTGATGAAATTATCATTTTGACATGATAAGAATCAACAGCAGTTGTAAAATGTTTTCTATATGGTAGACACTGTACCAAGGCCTACACATACATTGTCTAGTTCAATCACTGCAGGTAGACTCCTATCTCATTAGAGTAATGGCCCCTAACTACTTCATATGTGTTGTGTGAATAAATGGGCATGTTAACGCACTTTGGAAATGACGGAGCATAAAACAAATAAAAATCTACACAATTATTCTGAAAAGAATGGATGACAAGAAAAATAGAATTTCGCACAGGGAAAGATAATAGAAAAATTATAACATGGGGAAAAACAAAAAGGTACACTGTTGGGGCTCAAAAGCAGATAGCTTAGAAAGAAAGTCTGAATTTTAGTTTAAAGCCATTGAGAAAAGTGTTTCGAAGACAGTCCCTTGGTGACAGTAAAAATAGAGACCACTTGGAATGAATTGAAGTGGAGAAATAATTACAGAAGCTGGAGAAAGGGACAGACATAGAAATAGTATTTAAAAGCTGTGAAAGCACTTGAGCCAAGCCTTTAACGAACAAGAAAATATTTATCACGAAGACTCTATGTATCCTGCCTTTTGTTGGACATTTTAAATGTACTATGTATTGAAGCCACTAACAGCAATCTAAGCTAGGTATGGTAGTCCCATTTTCAAAATAATTTTAATATATATTAAAAACAGTAATTTTCAAGGTCTAGGGTTTACTCTGGATCATATAGTTCATGAAGGCTCACCAATATTTTGTTCGTGAGAAAAGAAAAGGTAAATGGTCAAAGATAAAATTTTTTTTCCTTTTAACGGAACTTCCCACAAAGTTTTATATATATATATATATATATATATATATATATATATATAAATATATATATATATGATATATGTACACAGGAGATATATATATAGGATGGATATATATATATATATATATAGGATACATGTATACAGGATATATATATATTTGCTCTAGACTTGAGTCACATAGCCATGACTTGCTGCAAGGTAAGCCCAGGATGCACTCTCTTTTTTCTGCTATATCAAAAAATAAATGTATAGTATCTTCTGTGTATGTTCCACATACATATCTTCTATATACATTATAAAAATCATCTTCTATAAAGGAATTGTTTTGTTAGAGAGGATCCATTTGCTCTTACTGAACAGATAAAGTACAGACTTCCTCATTTACTCAAACTTTATGGTCTCCTAAATAGATTACACAGTTATATTCACATAAAATTTAAACATCTCTCCCTAACTGCTAAGTGCCTTAAATACGTAGTTGCTTATGAGAACAGGATTTGTTTTTCATTATATTTATCTTTAGGTTAATTGTTGATGTACAGGGAAGTGTAATTTATGTAATCCTTATCTGGTAGTATTTTATTTTTTAAATAAGTATTGTCTGATTATGGATTTTCTAAATATATAATTATATCATCAATTATGTGCTTCAGGTAGGTACCTTTTTAATAGCATGCTTTCTAATTGTATCATTATAAAGACATTCATTTTTATTTTGGAAAATTAATAATAAACACAAAAATTAAAATCACCTGTAAGCCTATTGTTAGATCGATCACTTGTGCTGTTTTATTCTCTACTGTGCTTTTTCTTATATTTTCCACATACACATAAATGGTAAGCATATGTTTTAATTAATTTAGTTTTATCAAATAATAGATACATGTTATTTTACAAGCCCAAGAGTGCTCCAAGTCTTATAACCAAAGGCTTAGGCCCCTATATCAGCTACTGTAACCCTTTGAACTATTTATTCTGCTCTTTAGCTTTGTATTTCTAAATAACAGGGAACTATTACTATCTATTAATACATCAAATTTATCTCTGGAGTTCCTCATATTAATGACTTTAACTCTCTTGCAGCTTCCTTTTTCTTTAATCCATCTTCTCAGTATAATATGATCACATTTGGGGCCAAATCCACATCTAGGAATTACATTGTTTTTACTACTACAATATTATTTACAGTTCAACAAAATAGTATACTATGATTACATTTGTTTTCTTACATTATTTTTTAATTGGAAATAAGACTTTATCTTTTCTATTTTAAAGCACCCATCACTGTTTATACCAAATTTTAAAAGGAACTGTAAATACCACCCCATAACATAGTGAAATATAGGTGATTTATAAATTTTTCCCCTAGGTGACATTTTTTCTGTAGGTCTCCCCTTCTCATTCTGCAGCTGCCATTCAGGGACATTCCTTCACCATATCTTCTGGGTCCAATAACACATTCAGTCATTCAGTAAACATTTTAATTCTCTCATATGTGTTTCAGATACTGTACCAGATTCCAGAATTATATCAATGATAAAAACATATTATTGGCCTTCAAGAAGCCAGTTTAACAGAAGAAAAAAATTCATGTAGTAGATAACTGAAATATACTGTGATGGGTGCAGTAATAGAGGAAATGCTAAGCCAGGAACATATTGGATGCTGTCTCTCCCCAGTGCTACGTTCTTACGTGGTTTGAAGCAATATAAGTGATCAGAAGGCTCAAGATTTTTTCTTGTTTAGAATTATTTTTAAAATATACGTGGTCAAAATCTGTTGTTGCTTTTTAAAGTAATGTAAAATTATTGACCATTACTTACCAGTATTTACAATAAAGGAATCAATATACAATTGGAAAACATTCTGATGACTACAAAGTTATTGTTTTTCCTGGCTTCTGCTGGACCAGCAAACCAAATATTGAAAAGACTGAGTCTACAAGTAAGGAATGAGTTAAGGTAAAGAAAAAATGTGCAAGTCAATATATTACAAAAGTTGTTCACTTATTTATGGAAGCAGGTTCTAAACTGCCAACATCTCCAGCCATCTGATTGGGTTCTTGTAAGCCAAGTCTTACATCTCCCATGAATCATTACCTTTCAGTCAATATAGCACATGGATTTCAACTTTTTGTAAAGGAATGGCTTGCTAGAGGAATCTTTCAATGTCCATTAAACTAAGTCTTGTTTAGATAATTAAAACACAGCAGGATTTGTCTAGTTCCCTCATCTGGTTGGGGAGGTTGTTGGCAGTAATAAAATTATTCCTTTTAGGAATTCTGCAAACAAACTAATCGTTTATATGACTAAAGATATAGATAGGGATTCTTTATATGACTAAAGGTATAGACAGATGATTCTTAATTGGATAATTTAAATTGAATCATTTAAATTATCCAATTATAGAATCATCTGTTTAATTTGAAAGGTATGGCTTCAGGAAAATTTTGAATTTAACTTGTGATTTATTTCTTAGGTTGTTCAGATTGATGACATCTCAAAAACATGGGCTAACTCGTGATTTTTGTTTTGGTGAATGTTTAAAAACAATAACACAAAAAAACCATTCACATATGAAATGTATGCATACAAACACACACACACACGCACACGCACACACACACACACACACAACCCAGAATTGTCCTTAGGCTAAACACAAGTTCTGACTGAGTAACGACTATGGAAATTTTCCCCAGCATTTAGAAATGCTGTTCTCTAATGCAGAGGAAATAATACATTATGATATCAAATGTTCTTTTGTGATAAAAGAAGCAACTACAGAAAGTTTTTATTTGTTCAAAGTAACCAGTGGTACTGATGAAAAAAAAAAAGCACACACACAAAAAACCCGATTCTCCCAATACTGCTTTTTAAATGAACACATCAAAAGTGATTTTCATTAGAATGCAGTTATTTCTCCCCACTAGTAAATTAAAAGCCAAGACCCAGATTTATATATATGACACAATGCAAGCAATTATTAAGCTTCATATTCTACACAAGAATGCCAAGTTAGTCTCTCTTTGTAAAAGGCAATTACAGTTTCAAGACACTTCCTATTTGCCTCTTTTGCCAGCACCAAGGCGGCCTGCTGTGAATATTTCCATTTCAAGAGAAACGTCCATTCTCCACTGCTGCCTGTAGAACCAACTATTCTTTCAGGATCAAGAACTCCGGTGAAGCCTCTTGGTTTGTTGGCAGCAACTCTTTCTTTCTTTGATTTGCTGTCATTAGAGTCAGTGTCAGATAAAGATTTTTCTTTTTTTTAAATCAGCTTTTTGAGAATTAAATGTTTCACTTAACTCTGGACAATCTAAATTTTCTGTGGGTTCCCAAGTACTGTCAACATCTGACATCCCTTCCGCTTCAGGAAATACTCCACCTTGCCTTTCGTAACACCTGAATCCAGTACTTTTTCCACAAGTCCTTCAGGCTCTGTCTCTTCGGCTTTTTACCCTTTTCATTGTTTTTCTTTCCCCACTTTTTAAAATTTTTATTTATTTACATGTTTTGCAATGTAGTTTCATTGAAGGCTTTTGAGTTTGTGTGTGGGTGGGGGGGGGGGTTGGTGGTGGTGGTTTGTTTTTGGCAGACATTCTTACATACATCGGTTCTGTAAGCCCTGCCCCTCCAGGCTAGACTTTCAGCGTCCTGAGGCCTGTAAAGGCCAGGCGCCGCCCTCCGCCAGGGAGCGCTGGCTTCGTGGTCTGTACATCGGCGAGGAGAAACAAAGGCCCAGTACCAGCGGTCCAGAATGTCCGCGCTCCAGGGCGCCCCCACAGAGCCCACACCTATGCCGCTGCAGCCCAGAAAACAAGAGTGCCCCTCACCCCTAAAGCCTTGGGACAGAGGACAGCGACACGGGCCAAAATCTGTTGTTTCAAGATTTAAGACTGTGACCTCTATGAAAACAGAGATTGTTCAAATGCCCCGGGGTTCTAGGGAGGCTTCTGAGATTATGGAGCATTTGCCAACATTACTCTTAATGTTCGTCAAATAATTAAAAGGCTGGATTAGTGAATGGTTAATGACATAACAGTGTCCCATTGATAATCGGAATTGTTACAAGATCGTTTTTACAGGAAGAGTTGGAAAAATCATAGCTAACATTTAATTGACTACACACTATATACCAGGCACTGAATCACTTACAGATTTATCTATATATATTCAAACCTTTCAACAAGGGGGGTATTATTTTCCTATTTTTCTGATGAAGCAACTGAGGCTTTGGAATATTGAGTATAACTTTCCTAAGTTCTTACAGCTAGTAGCAGAGCTGGCCTTCAAACCCAGGTGTCTATTTCAAAGGACTGTGAAAGGATGAGGATGATAGTGGTAGCAACAAAGGTGTAACACTAATAAAAACAATGGGATGTCTTTCCATTTCAGATCCAGACTCTTTTCAAGACTACATTAAGTCCTATTTGGAACAAGCCAGTCGGATCTGGTCATGGCTCCTCGGGGCGGCAATGGTAGGGGCTGCCCTCACTGCCGTGCTGGCAGGGCTCGCCAGCTTGCTGTGTCGTCACAAGAGAAAGGAGCTTCCTGAAGAAAAGCAGCCACTCCTCACGGAGAAAGAGGATTGCCACAGCTTGTTGTATCAGAGCCATGTATAAAAGACTTGGGCAATAAAGTAGGGCTGAAAAGCCTGACCTCACACTAACTTAATGTCCAGGTTCCCAGAGGATATCTGCCGGTATCTTTCTGTAAAGACCATTTGCAAAATTGTGACCTAATACAAGGTGAACCCTTCTTCCAACTCAGGTGGAACACATCTGTCTTTGTCTTGCTGTTTTCACTCAGCCCTTTTAACATTTTTCCCCTAAGCCCATACTTCTAAGGAAAGGATGCTATTTAGTAATGAGGAACTGTTACTTGTATCTGAATTAAAGTGCTCTCATTAAAAAATTGAAATAATTTTGATTTTTGCCTTTTGATTATTTAAAAATACGTATTTTGTTTTAAGCAGCCAACCAATATTTTATTTAAACCTGTGAAATGCTATGCAATTGCTGAGGAGTGATTTACTTCCAATTATGTGGTCACTTTTAAAATAGGTGTGATTTTACTCTTGTTGCCCAGGCTGCAGTGCAATGGCGCAGTCTCGGCTCACTGCAACCTCAACCTCCCAGGTTTAAGCGATTCTCCTACCTCAGCGTCCTGAGTAGCTGGAATTACAGGCATGCGCCCCCATGCCCGGCTAATTTTGTATTTTCAGTAGAGATGGGATTTCTCCATGTTGGTCAGGTTGGTCTCAAACTTCTGACCTCAGGTGATCCACCCGCCTCGGCCTTCCAAAGTGCTGGGATTACAAAAGTGCTGGGATTACAGGCATGAGCCACTGCACCCGGCCTGTGTTTGTATTTTAAGCTAAGTGTTACTCCAAAAGAGTCTGAAACTTTAAAAAATGAAAAGGTTTCTAAAGTTTAAAAGTTACAGTAAGCTAAAGGTAATTTGTTACTGAGGAAAGAAAATTTTTAAAAATAAATTTAGTGCAGCCTAAGTGTCTAGTGCTTCTAAAGGTCTGAAGTAGTGTACGGTGGTGTCCCAGGCCTTCACATTCACTCACCACTCACTCACTGACTCACCCAGAGCAACTTCCAGTCCTGTGAGCTCCATTCATGGGAAGTGTTTTAAAAACATTTTATACCATATTCTTACTGCACCTTTTCTATGATTAGATATGTTTAGATAAACAACTACTTACCATTGTATTCCAGTGGCATGCAGTATTCAGTACAGTGACACGCTGTCCAGGTTTGTAGACAAGGAGCCATAGGCCATCACATACAGCCTAGGTGTATAGTAGGCTCTACCGAGTCTACGATGTTTGCAGAACAACATGGCTTAATGATACGTTGTTCAAAATGTATCCTTGTCATTAAAAAACATATGACTGTACTTACGAATTCAACCTAAGACAGGTAAATGTCATCTCAACACATTCAAATTCATCTAATGTAGTATTCATTGGTCCTATCCAATAACTCTCACCCAGAGCTTTCTGTCTTGTATTCTCAAGAGTCACACCCTAGGCCTGACCCACCAGTTTTCACAAGATCCCCTTCACCATCATCCCCAGGGATGGCTTCTCCTATTTGTCGAGTGGGTCACAATTTCCCAGATGCCATGCCTTCCTCCTTTCTGAGTTTATTCCGGCATTTTGGGTGGTCCCATACTCCAGGGCTTCCTAAGAAAGGATCCACAGCAAACACAGCAAACAAAGCATTTTGAGGTCTTGCAAATCTAAGAATGTCTTTATTCTACCTTCACACTTAATTTATAGTTTGGCTGGATAGAGAATTCTAGAATAAAATTAATTTTTCCACACTGTCTTCTAGCTTCCAGCATTTCTACTATGAAATGTCAAGCCACTCTGAATCTTGATTCTTCTTATACAATCTCTTCTTTCTAGAAGCTCATACTATATTCTTTTCATCCCAGAGTTCCAAAAATTTCCCAATGATGTGTCTTAAGGTTGGTTTTTAAATTATTTCTAGTGCTGGACTCTGTGCGGCTTATTTTGACCTAAAAACTCATGTTCTTTCATTTGGGGGAAATGTTTTTGCATTGTTTCGTTGATGATTTCCCATTTTCTAGTTCCTTTTTTTCTTTTTTTTTTTTTTTTTGAGACAGAGTCTTGCTCTTATTTCCCAGGCTGGAGTGCAATGGCATGATCTCAGCTCACCACAACCTCCGCCTCCCGGGTTCAAGCAATTCTCCTGCCTCAGCCTCCCAAATAGCAGGGACCATGCCCAGCTAATTTTGTATTTTTAGTAGAGACAGGATTTCTCCATGTTGGTCAGGCTGGTCTCGAACTCCCGACCTCAGTTGATCCGCCCGCCTCAGCCTCCCAAAGTGCTGGGATTACAGGTGTGAGCCACCTCGCCTGGTCCCTATTCTCTATTTCTTGAGTTCTCTGTTTGTGGAACTCCTATCATACAGATGTTGGACCTCCTGGACATGTCCTGTATTTGTTCTTATCTTTTATTCCTTATGTTCTATTTTTGCTTTACTTTTAGAAGATTTTCTCTAATTTATCTTCCAACTCTTCTGATTTTTTTTTACTTTCACAATTCTATTTTTAATTATTTTAAAGCTCTTCTTCCTCAAAATATTCCTTTTCTAAAATAGCACGCTTTTCTTGTCTTATATATGCAATATTTTATCTGAATGTATTGAGGATCATTTTCAAATGTTATCCTCCCCTCCAGCCTCTGTTTTCTCCCATTGCTTTTTCCCCTAATTGTTTGTTTCAGTGCCTCTCAGATTAGAATCCTAACCTAGTGATCCTTTTTGGCCACTCCGAGTAGGCATGGGTACACTTAAAGCCATTTGGAGGCTGTGCATGGTGGCTCACACCTGCAATCCCAGCACTTTGGGAGGCCAAGGTGAGTGGATCACATGAGGTCAGGAGTTCAGACAAGCCTAACCTCTACTAAAAATACAAAAATTAGCCAGGTGTGGTGGCACATGCCTGTAGTCTCAGTTACTCAGGAGGCTGAAACAGGAGAATTGCTTGAATCTAGGGGACAAAGCTTGCAGTGAGCCTAGGTTGCGCCACTGCACTCCAGCCTGGGGGTTACAGAGCAAGACTCTGTCTCAAAATAAATAAATAAATAAATAAATAAATAAATAAATAAAAAGCTGATTGGAGGAGGAGTGTGTGACTAGTTTTCATTGACCAAGGACTTCACCGTCAAGTGGCCTGTCTTTGCTCTTCCTAGTGGAGCCCTCATTGGCAGTAGTTTCAGATCTTTTCCATTGGGGTAGTCAAATTCCCCGGAGAAGACTCCTAATTGTCTGCCTAGGGCATATGTATCCATGTATGCATGTGTATGCACTCACAAGAGTGAGTGTACTTAGCAACCAGTGTTCCGGCCTAGAAAAGGTTAAGAAATATGAGGAGATTTTGCACTTAGTGTGTAAGCTCAACTCCCCTCTTTTCAGTTCAAATCCTCTGTGTGTCTGTCTCCAGGAAATAAATCTCTTAGATCTTCTGCTAAGATGGGTAGTTGACCTGTTGCATGAAGTAGGGAGGAGATCAGAAGGTCCAGCTGCTTCTTCCACAACCCTACTTGCAACAGAACTTCCAGAGATATCCAATGATGCCCATTCTTGGATCTGTACTTGAAATTAAAAAAAAAAAAAAAAAAAAATCGGTCGGCTTCTCAGCTCTCTCTGCAGTTGGCTGAGAATCCAACTTTCTCATATCTGCTCCCAGCTTCCAAATTTCTGTTGCTGTTGTTTCCATTCTTGTTTATTTTGTCTTTGTATGCTGTGTCTTTCAAAAGAAATTATTGTCATTTGAGCAGTAGCAATGAGCTAAATGCTAAAGGTTAATCTGCTGTCTTTAGTCAAATATCCTAGAATGTCTACTTACAGTGGAAAAAATACCTGGGTTATTGTTTAATAATAAATTAATTTTGAACATGAGCTTTCATAAAAACAGAACTTTAAGAAAAATGTAACTGTTCTTGTAATTCCTGTTTTGTCTGGGAGAAAAAAATGATTGCTAGGCAGTTACCATCAATGAGTAAAAACGTAAGAAAAATAATGTTTAAAATTTTTTTAAAGCGAAAGACAAACTTTTTATAATCTGAAATTTTTGTTAATCGTTAACATAGCTTCATTCTTGTTTTATTTAATCTGTATCCTGTTAAACTGGGCATTCTGCATCTATGGCCTTTCAGATGACTGGCATCACTATTCTAAAATATACCTGTACCTCTGAGGTTCCTGCAGGTTAGTTTTTGCTGCTCAGAAAACTGCCATTACAAGCACTGAATTTCAATGATTTCCTGCAGGCAACCACCTGGAGGCAATTACCTGTATTTGTCTGCTAGCGGACCCAACTATGCTTTAGGATAGAAAACTATGTCTGGTTTTCTAAAAAATGAGTCCGCCTCCTTTGTGTAATGTTTTACTTGTGTTGGAATAAAATGCTATCTTATCCAGTCCAGGAATTTATCCTTTAACCAATTACGTGTTGGTCAGTCCACTTTTTCAGCACAGAATTTCCAAACATTTGTGATTTTCTATTACCCTTACCCACCTTCTGATGTCAAAGCACTTTTGCTGTTTTACAGGATATGGTCAGTGACAATGAGGGAAGAAACAAGAAAAATCAATAACCTACATTTTAATGTGAAATGACAACATTTTTAACTTTAACAACAGACTTCCTAGGCATGGTTTAGGAGAGAATGGGAGAACATGTAAAATACATCATAATTTATATTAAGTTGATGCATAAGCAATTGTGGTTTTTGCCATTAACGTACATGTGGACTTGGTAATATTTTAATTTAATTTAATTTAGGTTGATTTAACTAACTGATTTATCTATTAGTTTGTTTGTTTTTTAGAGATGGGATCTTGATTGTCACCTAGGCTGGAGTGCAGTGGTGTGATCACAGCTCACTGCACCCATGAGCTCTTGGGCTCAAGCGATCCCCCTGCCTCAGCCTCCTGAGTAGCAGGACTACCAGCATGCACCACCACATCTGGCTAATTTTTTTTATTTTTATTTTTTGTAGAGGCAGGATCTGGCTATGTTGCCCAGGCTGGTTTCCAATCCTGGTCTCAAGTGATCCTCCCGTGTAGGCCTCCCAAAGTGTCAGGATTATAGGAATGAGACACTATACCTGGCCAATATTTTATACACCTAGATATAATCTCTGGAGAAAGTCACGGTGATGACCACTACTTTAGCTAAGCCATAAATGCTCTGCATTTAAATTTAAATGTAGATTTAGGGCCAAGCATGGTGATGCATGCCTGTAATCTCAGCTACTTGGGAGGCTGAGGTGTGAGGATCTCTTGGTTTAGGAGTTTGAGATCAACCTGGGCAACACAGTGAGACCACTGTCTCATATTAAAAATAAAAAATAAAAAAGAGACATAAATGTAGATTTAAATTGCACTCTTAGAAATATCAGAAACACCATAAAATACTTTTAAAGATTTAAAATTATTTGTACTAAATAATAATGATTTATGGTTTTATAGACTACTGCTGTTAGGGCGGACTATTCAATCATTATGCATGCAAGAAGACCCGTTCTTCAGTTCAAGTTCAAAGTTTCACTTCTTTCTGATTTTATTCTTATTCAGGCAAAACTATAGATGATTGCCACACTTCAGAACTTCCTTATTTTCAGTATAATCAAACTATTAGATAAATTTTGATGAAAATTTCATTTCTTTCCTTCACTCTTCTTTCTGTAATATCTCTTGTTTTTACATTTAATGAATCATTTTATTTTTTTAAAAATCCTCATTTTTTTTTCTGCTATTTATAAGTACATCTTCCTAGAGCCTTTAATTCTTGTTTTATAGGTATATCTAACAATTTGTTTCCTCTTAGTATGTCTTTCAAATTTCTACTGTGCACATTACTAATGTATAACATTTCTGTTTTATTATACAAAGTCTTTTAAGAGATCCTGTCAAAAACACTGCTGTAAATACATCCTGTTTTTTATAGCTTTAGTATCATAATTAGCTATTGCATTCCCAAAGACTTGATGTTAAATAAAGCAAGGATATGACCAACAATATGCTGTAAAAAGGAAACCATGACTACAGCTTTCTTTGATGACTTAAAATACTATCATATTTTGTTCCAACCTCTACAGAATTTTAGAACCAGAAGGAAGCTTAGAAATGATGAGCACTTAACACCTGGATTGCACAGGTGAGGAAATGGAATCCCTGACTGGGGAACTTTCTTCGGTCACACAACTAGTTATCCACTTTCCGCTTGGTGTTCTTTCAGTCTTCATTTGCCTCCTAAATAAAAGATCTGCTGACTCGGACTCAATGTTTGGGCCAGTGTCTCATGTTGAAATAGCTTCCATCTTAGGTCAGGCATGGTGGTTCACGCCTGTAATCCTAGCACTTTGGGAAACTGACATGGGTTGGATCACTTTTGATCAAGAGTTCGAGACCAGCCTGACCAATGTGGTGAAACCCTGTCTCTACTAAAACTACAAAATTAGCTGGGTGTGGTGGCGCATGCCTGTAATCCTAGCTACTTGGGAGGCTGAGGCAGGAGAATAGCTTGAACCTAGGAGGTGGAGATTGCAGTGACCTGGGATCCGTCATTTCACTATTTCACTCCAGCCTGGGCAACAACAGTGAAACTCCATCCCCTGCCCCAACAAATGAATGAATGAATGAATGAATGAAATAGCCTCCATCTCCTTCCACCCCCTCAGTGGAGTGTCTTCTTATTCAAACTCTGCCTTTCCTTGATGATCAGATGATGCCCCTTGGCTGAAGCATTGCCTGGTCCCACTCTCCTCTGAATTCCTGTAAAATTGTATTCACACTTTCAGTGGTAACCATCACTGTTAAGAAGGTATTAGTATCACTAACATACTATTTTCTACTAGTCTACTTATCCCTACAAGAAAGCTCCTATTTCTGATTTATTATGATTATTTTTGTATCTCTTGCAACCACTTATAGATACCAGGCATTTGATAAAACTTGTTGAATGAGCAACTGCAAACTTTTACCTGTCAGACTTTCCTGCTATATTGCATTATAGTGATAACTCATGGTTAAGGTGTTTGTAGCACAAAGAATCACTATCTGAAAGTTAGTCATCTTTTACAATTCTTTTGTTTGGAAATTTCATGCTTTTGCATTCCTTTACTCTTGCCAGCATAATAGGTCAAGTCAAATTTATGTGTCATTTTCTATTAGAATATGTGTAATATAATGATTATACAAAACTGTCTATGGTGTCTTTATCAATAGTAAGTTATTCTCTTCTTTTCTTGGGATGCCCCAAGGTCACCTATTGTTCAAACAGAATTCAGCACTGGACATCTCTCATGCTGCAAGCTTGAACTAATTCCAGAGCTCTCTTCTTGCATTTGATCTTACGGATCACTGTAGAGGTGTAGCTTCTGTGGAATGGGCTACCAGTTCCTTGATCTATTTTTATCTCCATACCTTCCAGTAATTGGGTGCTATAGAGAAGCTTTCTCTGGTCATCTAGCAAAGGCCACATGCCCTAAACACAGATCCGCGGACTTTCTCTTAATTACCACTTTATTACTACTAGTTGGGAATAAAGTCAGTTAACACTGTGCAGCCTTAGCATATTGATGAAATTCCCCACCTACAAGAGTACCTACCTGGCCACAGATTGCTAGAATGCTAAGCTGCCAAAAAAAAAAAAAAAAAAATCCTGAAAAAAATCTGAACATTTTCTTTCCCCTTTCTCCTGAGTTTAAAAGTTTTGAATAGGGACTATGCCAGTTAGCTTTTGCTGGATAACAAACCACCCCCAAAATTTAGCAGCTTAAAATAACATTCATTTATGTAGCCCACAGTGCAGCAGATTGGCAGATTGGGTGGGTTCCTCTGGGCATTCTTCTGGTCTTGGCTGGGTTCACCTTTGTATATGGTCAGCTGCTGGGTTGGCTAAGGGTCTGTTCCTCTAGGATGGCCCGATAGCTTCCTATGGTCTCTCATTCCTCTAGTAGGCTAGGCTAATCTTTATTTGGTGGAGGTGACAAATTCAAGAGAAAGAACCAAATGCACAAGATAGTGCCTTGTCTTGGAAACATACATTACTCTGACATATTTTGTTTGCCAAATAATAAAAGAAAGACCAGATATTAATAAAATGGAAAACAGATATGCTATAAAGAAAGTCAACAAAACCAAAAGTTATTTTATCAAGAATAAGAGAAATAAGACAGAAGTAACCAATATCAAAATTAAAAAATGATAACATCATTTAATTTTGAAAAATGACAAAGATTATGAGAACATTAAGAAAAACTTTATCCCAAAACTTTTGGAAATATACATGAAATGGACAAATTTCTAGAGAAATAGTAAAATAGACACAGGAAGAAATAGAATACCTATAAAGCCCTTTTTCCGTTAAAGAAATTGAATCTATAGTTAAAAGCCTTCCCATATAGAAAGCTCTCATTCATGTAAGAAAATGATGAGACTTTCACCAGACTTTAAGGAAGAATAGAAAAAAGAGTTTTTTTAAATTTTGTTTTATGACATCTGAACAACCTCAAAACAAAAACAAAAACAAAGGAAATATAAAGAAAAAATTACAGGTCAATCTTGCTCATGAACACAGAGAAATAGAAATTCATCTTTAAAATAACTACTTATAGAATTAAAGTGGCTATATACTTTCCAAATATTTAACAGAAAAAAAAGAGAGAAAAAATTGTTCAATAAAGAAAAATTCTAGAAAAAGAAAAAAGAAAGGAAAAGTTGTTCAACACAAGAAAATACTAGAAAAAGATAATGGTAAACATCAGATATAAAGCAGAAAGCATAAAACAAGGTGAAATAAAAACTTATTAGTGTCAAAATTAATGGATTAAATTACAATGTTAAAAAGAAAAAGAGATTCTCAATTGGACAAATGCAAAATGTAATCTTTTGCTATTTATAAGCCACATAAAACATAATGATGTATTAAGTGTAAACATTTTAAAAATGAGTAAAAATATGCCAGGTGAAACTTAATTTAAGGAGTGTTAGTTGGCAAGAAAAAAGGCAGGAAGTACTGATAAACACTACAATGTGGACATGTTTCAAAAATACTGTGCTCAGTGAAAGAAACCAAGCATACATGTTGTATGAGGTCATTTATATGAAATGTCCAAAAGAAAAAGGCAGATAATAAGAGACAGAAACTGCATTAGTCATTCTCTATGGCTGGTGATGGAATGGGGAGTGATGGTGTTAAGTTTCTTCTTAGGAAGATGGAAATGTTTTAAAATTGGATTTTGTTCATGGTTGCACAATTCCATAAATACGGTAAGCTTCATTAAATTGTATACTTAACACAGGCGAATTTTATGATATGTAAATTATATCACAACAAAACAGTTTTTAAAAACATTAGTTTAAGGTGACAAACATAAAATGGGACCCAAATAGATTATGTTATACTGGTACAATAAAACTTTGAATGTCATGAACTGTTATATGCTAAGTAGCATTGCTTGAATATACACATTTAAAAATTAGAAAAATTTACCTTCAAAGAAAATTGTGGAGTTCATATCTATAACATGATTCCATTTTTTTTTAAAAAAGCTCAATATTTGTTTGTATGCATCTGCTAAAAGACAATATTAACTTAATATTTCAAGAGGAAAGAACTGGAAGGGGCTGCTTGAGCAAAGATGTTAACATTTTCTATTATCCCTTACTTAACTTTTCCAATGAGCTTATTACTCTAGTAATTAAAATAAAATCCTCAATTCAGTCAAGTTTAGCCAAACAATAACATCAAGCAGGCAGTAACAGAAGCATGAATGTAAAGGATGTAATAGTAAAATGAGTACTGATGGTTAATGGACATAAAGAAAAACGTTCCTTAGAAAGACCTACTTTTCTGGCACCTGCAGAATCATAGATTATTTACATCAGTTATGCAAATCAGGCCACCAGCTCTGAGCTGTCAAAGAGAAACTCTGAGCCTGTGAGCCTAAACGCTTTCCCTCTGGCTGGATAACAGATAAGGGATGGCCTCAAAGGTGTCCATCCCATGGGTGTAAAATAGAAATAAAATAAAATGACAGTTGTTTTTATAATTAGTTCCCAATGTTTGAGCAGGCATTTTTGGAGAGCTCCTATGATTCCAGAACATTCATTTGAGAATATGCATTGTGGAATGTGCCCCCTCCAAGGCCAGGTCACCCATCAGTGGTCACAGTTGGGCAGGCGCCATCAGGAGGTGGGTGAGATGGCTGACTAGTACTATCAGTTCTATCACACTAGTTACCAATATTTTACCACCCCCCATCCCCCGCCAGCTCCGAAGCAAAATGGAACAGCCGGGCATGCATGGGGAGGATGTCTGGACCTCTGTTGTTCTAGGTTTGTCAGCCAGAGCAGCAATCAAGGAAACGAGGGGCTAACTTGTCCTGCTCCAAGAAGGGAAAGAATCCACGCCACTGCTGACTGTGGCACTGTGAATTTTGTTATCTTCACTCCCTTCCAGAATGTACGTTTTCTTTGAGAGTGGCCTCAATAAATTGTAGTGAAGCTAATTTGATGGTTATGAGTTGTTGCTGTTGTGGTGGTGGTTGTTGTTAAGAACTGTGCCACTCCTAAGACTAGTGAGGAAGAATTAGAGATTAAATTTGGAAGCCAGGACCCATTCAGAGAATCCATGACAGCCTGTTTCAGAGAAAAATGTCTCAGAGAAAAATTGTAATACACTTCCCAAAGCAGAAGTGGTGTAGACAGATTTTGAAGACCACAGTGCTTTAAATACAATCAAACATTTTAAATAGAAAAACAACTTCAAAACTGTTCTTTCTCCCTTTAAATCAACTATTTGTAAATTTCAAGGCACCCTCCTAAATAAGACTTAAGTCAAAAAAGAAATCAAATATGCTGTTACAGATTTAAACATTATTAATATATTCAGACATTGACATCAGGAAAACATTTCTTATCAATATAACAAAAGCTATATTCTGAGAAAAAAAGATTATTTTAAGATGTTGGTCAAAGGATACAAAGTTTCAGTTAGGCAGGATGAATAAGTTTGGGAGGTCGAAGTCTATAAATGCCATGGCAGCACCAGGAAGTTACCCCATATGGTTTAAAAAAGGGAGGCATGAATAATCTGCTCTTTGTTTAGTGGAATGGAGTAGTCATTATTTTATACTTTTACTTTCTTAATAAAAAAATAAGTTTCGGAGATCTAGTATTGTAAACATGGTGACTATAGTTAATAAACATGTACTATGTATTTGAACATTGCTAAAAGAGATCTTTATTCTCACCACCAAGAATTAGTGTGTGAGGTGAGGGATATATTCAATAGTTTGATTTAAACATTTCACAATGTACTTATATATCAAAACATTACTCACATTTTACACAGTAAATATAGTATATACAATTTGTATTTGTCAATCATGCCTTAACCAAAAAAGCATCTTAAATTTTTTAAATCACAAAACCAGAAAGATTAAAACTAAAAAAAAAAAAACAACCTAGTGTTTAACTCAAGAAGCTGATATCGCAATAAAATATATCTAAGAAAAGGAAGAGGAAATAATTATTAGATGTACAAGTATACTAAATTAGAAGGACAAAAAAAAGTGATAAATACAAAAGACCATTACTTAAACAGTTCAATAAAATTAATATTGATCTACCAAGTTTGATTAAGAAAACCAAAACAAAATCATAAAGACCTAAAATTAGGAATGATAATATTTAACCACAGATTAAAAGGAGATTTAATGAGAATATAGAAGACAATATTCTCTTAGCTTTTTTTTTTTCTGAAATGATGTTGATGCATCCTAAGGGATGATCTATGCCAGAAGGATATGCAAATAAAATATTGGGACACCTATTTTTATGTTTTTTATTTTAAAAATCGAAAATAACCTGTCCAGATACAGAAACTACTGCTTCTCATTGGACTCCTAGTCAGTTCCTAAGCCAGGCCTGTGTTCTCCTTGGTAGAGGAGGAAAGGGGAGGGTTTCACCTTCCTGAGGAGTTGATGTTTATACTCTTGGTTCTTTAGTTTGTTAGGACTTATATACTTAGATAAATAGTATGCAGACTAGATTATTTAAAATAATTGAATGTTTAAAATTAGCTGGGCGTGGTGATGCGTGCCTGTAATCCCAGGTACTTGGGAGGCTGAGGCAGGAGAATCACTTGAACCGGGAGGCTAGGTTGCAGTGAGCCGAGATCGCATTACTGCACTCTAGCAAGATGTCTTCTCAAAAAAAAAAAAAAAAAAAGAGAGAGAGAATGTTTACAATTCTCTGAAATGAGATGAGGAATTATCGTGAATGTATTTTCCACGGAGATTCCCTAGCTATATATTGGCAAAGTATTTAAAAGAATGTTGGCAGGGCGCGGTGGCTCACACCTGTAATCTCAGCACTTTGGGAGGCCGAAAGTGTCACGAGGTCACTTTCGGGAGCATCTCAGCTACTCAGGAGGCTGAGGCAGGAGAATCGCTTGAACTCAGGAGACGGAAGTTACAGTGAGCCGAGATCACGCCATTGCTCTCAAGCCCTGGCAACAGTGCGAGACCCTGTCTCAAAAAAAAGAAAAAAGAAAGAAAGAAAGAAAAAGAAGAATGTTTTTCCCTCTAGACAAATGATCTTCAAACTGGGCTAAAGAGACTCTTTAAAAAGGTATACAATGTGGATAGTTTAAAGGTCTCAATATGCATGGCACAACTTTGGAATATACTCTTTCCTCGTACAACTCGGACTCTCTTTCTTCTTAGCTCACCTTTCAAGGCAAACTTTGTCCCATTTTACAAAAGAAAGTTGAATTTTTCAGGATGTTGTGGGAAACCAACCACTTCAGAATGTCTTTGTTTCTCTTTACAATGCAGTCCCTTGGTCCCAAAGAGCCTGCCCTGAGCCTGGAAGGCAGAGAACCTGGGAAGGTTCAGTGAACAGCATCACTGATCATCATGAAAGATTTACCCCTCACCTCTCCTAGATTTTACCATAATGGTATCTGGCCCATAATGTGAAGCGCCTCCAGAGAACAAAACTAAGGGAGGTCTGGAGTTTTCTCAGAAGCTTCCTGTCATGATTAATCCATGAATCAATACAAGTACACAAGGTTTCTAGTATTTCACTCTCTTACACGTATTTCTTTTTTAAGATACAGTGGTGTATTAGAAGCAGAGTCTTTTGCCCTTGGTGGATCACACTGAAACCTGACATTTCCAAGAGGGGAATGAATGGCAACTGTCTTTTACAACCTCTCCTTTTACTTCTCAAAAGGATTGGCAAAAAGTGCATTGCCCTCTGAGGGAGAGTTTGCACCCCTAAAGCAAAAGGGGTATTGGTAAAACACGCTGATGCCAAAAACGACCGTCTTTTTTTCTTCTTTAAATGTAAGCAGTTTTCTTCAGCTACTCTCAGTTCTCCTCCCGAGGATGTGCCATTGACTGGGAAGAAAAACATCTTCAAGGAACAAGCAGTGCAGATTGATGATACCATTTGCTTTAAAAGTAACTGGGATCCAAGTGTTTCAAATGATACTGATTTTTTTTTAGATTTGATATGTATTATTAGTCAATTATTGGTTAAAATATATCTTATCAAGTTAGATCTTAAAAATATCTTGTTCATTTTCTAAATTGTTTACATTTTCTATTATTAAACATTTTATGTTATGTAATAGCTGCTTAGCAGTTTATAAAACCTTCCATTGATTACAAAAAATGTTTGCTAGTAATGCAAACAAAATTAAGGAAGCAATTTTTGGATTTTTAGATATGATTTTTAGTTAATTATTCCAAAAAGCCAAATACCAAAATTCAATACATAGGATACACACACGTATAATAAATATCATGTTTTTATTATATTCCTCCCTTCATGACATCACTTTATATATTATATTTTGTTATTAGAAATTAAGATACAAGAAATAGTATATAGATTTACTCTTGCTTTTTAACTTTTAAAGTGGATAATTTCATTGTATTGAAATCTACAAAATTTTAATCTAACTCACCTTTGGTATACTGTATTACAAAATGCACTCCATAATTTATTTTGCAGTATTTTCATCACATTCCTTGAAATATTAACATATTTATTTACATGTTATTTATAAAACTTGTAAATAAATATTGATATTTATTTGAATTGAAAATGCAGTGAGTGATTTTCTGATGCAAACTAAGTCTCTATTAGTTGATAGATTTCAAAATGAGAAATAACTTTGCTAATTAGGTTTCATAGCAGACATTTTCCATAAACTGAATGCTCTAAATCTATAGCTTTCAATAAATTGGGTTCCATTATTAGTTGTAAATATGTAAAAATACATATTTAAAGCATATAATAAGGTAAAAGGGATCATTATAAAGATACTGCATTAGGAAAGTTTTAAAATAAAGAGTAATTTGATTTTCTCAACTTCTTTTTAAGAATAAGCTTTTATTTGGAGTATAACATCCTTTTTAAAAATAAGCTTTCATTTGGAGTGTAACATACAGAAAGAATCCACAGATTATGAATGTACAGTTCACCGAATTATCACTAGGTGAACCCATCTGTGTATCTGCCACACAGGTAAAAACATAAAAGAACATTAATAGCATCTCAGAAACCCTCCTCATTTCTCTTCTTGATCTGCCAATTCTTTTTAATATATTGATTTGAACAAGTTATTGCTAAACGAAAACTATATTCAAAGCAAAACAATATATACAACCAGAAGAATAGCCAATAGGTGTGGTAGATTAGATTATTCAGCAAACATTCACTCCCCCCTCTCACACATCCATGGTCAGAATATTCATCGGCCCATTGATGCTGGGCGTGGTCTCTGAGTTTCTTTGGCCAGTGGCCATGTGCTCATTCTAAGAAGTGTAGGCTTTAAGATGTACCCTGTGCTTTGATCCCTGACACAAGAAGTGTATGCCTCAGCGAGCCACTGCAACTTCATCCGGAACCTCAGAATGAAACACATGGAACAG
Organism: Cacajao melanocephalus; assembly: GCA_963573385.1. NCBI lineage: Eukaryota > Metazoa > Chordata > Mammalia > Primates > Pitheciidae > Cacajao > Cacajao melanocephalus. Next base: position 107,788 of record CAUYLG010046339.1, read on the forward strand.
GCTGGAACGGACTGGCAGCCGAACCCAGGTTTGCCCAAGTCCACCTGCATACTTGCTAGAGAGAAAAATAACTACTTTACTTTTTTGTTTTTACATGCCACTGAAATTTTGTTTGTTAGTTACACAGAAAAGGCTGACTCATGTAACAATCCCTTGATAAATCTCAACGAAGCCTAAGCAATAAACTCTAACCACTGGAGAACACATTCATTCTTTGCTTTTGTTACAATTGAAGAATGAATTAATATTGTCAAAAGAGATTATTAGAACTAATTTCATCAGTTGGTGACTTCTTGGTAAATAATCCAGAAGTGGGTAAACACATTGAACAGTGACAGAACTTCCATCTCTGTCTATTTATACGAACAAGGTTTCTCAGGGCTTATATCCGGAAACATAAAATGTATGAACAGAATTGATGTGAGCCCTGTCTCATTCGAATCATGAACAATATTTATCTAGAAGCTCCTGAAAATAACCTGACCCCATTAATCTCATTAAGAGCTTTCTTTTTGATAATTTTAAAATTGTTGTTTAATGATTATCTATGAAAATCTGTAATGTAGTTACGTTGTTTTGACTAATTATGTACTACTAACAGTCGCAATGATAGCTCTCTCTAAGAGGCAATTAACACTTAGAGCCTTATGTTCGCAGGTAATTAAAAAATTAAACTTTCAATTTATAGGCATATTTTTATCATAGAAAATAATGGTGATTAACAGAGCTTCAAAAATAAATATATACTAAATATGTTCTTGGGGAGGGGGGCTACAAGTGGGATCGGAATAGAAGTCCAGGAAGAAAAAGAGATAAAGTACAATTTCCCATTGTTAAATCAAATCTGATTCATAATATTTTAAGAATGGACAGTGGTGAGTGTCAAATTGCGATTGGACATGATGGGATTTTAATTTATTTTTTAATGTCTGTGGTTATCAAATTCCACAAATTATATCTTTGCAAGCTTATAAACTTCTGATAGCAATTATGTGAGGTCAACCTAAAAAAAAAATCAATGAAGAATACCTAGAATTTCATTTCCTCTTGCAGGATGTCTGGGATTTAAATTTGAAAAATAATTTTAACCTATTTTGTTTACCGATTTAAGCTATTGGTGAATTATGTATGTGTCCTTTATAGAGACAAGTGTTCCAAATTTGCTGATCATTTCTGTGAAGGTAAATAGCTATCAGTTGTATCAACCCAGCCAACACTGAAAAAATATTAGCACAAACTGCCACTCAAAGGTAAAAGTGATATGTTTTTATAAGAAAATAGAAAATAACTGCTTTTCAAACAAATTTCTGCAATGGAGACAGCATTTTGAGAATTGTTTGGAAATGTTCCCATCATTATGTGATTTTGCTGCTGAGAACAATGTCACTTATACATTTTCTTAAATCTGCATACTCTAAAAACAGGACCATAAAATATATAACCTGCTTTGTAACCTGTGTACAGTCCCAGTGGGTTTTAAACTCATTTGTTAAAAATTTAAAAATTCAACAGCTTCTGACTGACATCAGGAAAAGCAAACATTTTCTAATATTTCAACCAATACCTACATGATGAGCAAATGGGACTAAAAAGAATGTATCTAATGACTTAGCAAGATTGACAGTGATGCACTTATTTTTTCCAATTTGGACCTATGTGTATTTGTGAGATATCTTTAGAGGGAAGGTAACTTTTTAAAAGAAATACAAAAAGAAATTGAATTTAGAAAAATATCTTTGATCCCTATGTCATAAATTGTTAAACCAAGATTTTTAAAAAGAATAAAACCTATTTAATGACGTAATTCTTATTAAAATATTAATATTAAAGCTATTGTAGAGAAGCAAAAAGGTTTTTTATTTCATGATTGAACTAAATATAAATTACTTTTAAATAGTTTATTTTATCTTATCTTTAAAGTTCTTCTATTTACAAGTTTGTTTAATACTTTATGTAATCCATGAGTCTAGTAGTAAATACATGCCATTGTTAAATAAGTAATTTGGGGTGCCTACTCAAGCATTTTTAACTGATAGGAGGCAAGGGCAAAACATTGGGAGATACTTCTCTATAAAACTTTAGGCAACTGAGTGAGACTATCTTGATGAAATAGATTGTCTGCCTGGAATATATAAATAACCAAAATTGGCTCAAAATGTAGAAGATCCACCATGAATAAAATTGAAAAAGATGATAATTATCCCTTCAAATTTGCCAAAACCAGATGATTTTATGGATGTTATTTTAGACTCTGAAATTATAGATTTCTTTTGCAATGTAAAATGTTCCAGAGAATAAAGAAAGATGGAAATCTTCCCAGTTTATTTTAACCTCATACCAAAACCTGATAAAATTATCACAATGAAAGAAAACTATAGCTAAATTTCACTTATTATTATAGAGAATAAAAATTCCTAAATAAAATCACCAACCCAGATGTATTAAAAGAGCAACAAATTACTCCCATGCTAAAGTTTATTCTTGGACTCAAGGATAGTTTAGTATAAATAAATCTATTAATGTAATAGATACAAATGATTTTTAAGAAGATAGTGTCGACAGATACCTTCCAAAAGTACCCAACTTAGTTTAACAACCATGTTTGACAGAGTATTTAAGGAAACTAGAAAGAAAATTCCTTCAGCATTTCATATATACACAGATAAATACATACATGTGAAAATGGACCTCTCTGTCTCTCTCTCAGAGGTATTCCTGTGGAAATCATAAATACTTGGTGTAAACAGTTACTACTGTTTTGTGATTCTTGGCCAATATAATGGAAAAAGCTAAATGAGTTTCAAAATACACAAATAAAGAAGTATCAATGTTTGCTATTGATTTCTTTTAATACAAAGGTTCAATAAAATGGCCATTTATAAATCATACAGATATTAATTTTAAAACAGTTTTCCAGGAACTAATATCAACTGCCTAGACATATACTTAATTAGAAGTGCCTAAGATCCATTAGAAAGCATTAACATTTTCCAAAGGACATAGACAACTACAAAAAAATGATGCTGCAGATAAGACTCAGTATTGTTAAGATATCAGTTCTGCTAAATTAATTACAACTTGTCAGAATTTTAGTGAATTTAAAAAAACACATGTAATGTGATTTCAAATTTCAACTAGAAAAACAGACTGCAATAATTATATTATTGAAAATTAAGAATAAGAAGAGATTTGCTCCAATGGTTTTCAAAACATATTATCAAAATATAACAATTAAAATGATGGTACTGGAATAGATAGAACAAAGAAACAGAACAAAAATCCTAGGAGGATTTCAAGTATACTTAAGAATTTAATATGTGCTAAAATGACCTTTATTAACAATGAGAAAATGTATATATTACTTAGCAATGGTGCTGGAACAGTTGGCCTGCTTTGAAAAAATAGGATAAATTTCCCACCCTATACCATAATCTAAAATAAATTCTAGATAGATTAAACATTTCCTCTTTCTTTCTCTTTCTTCCCTCCTTCCTTCCTTTCTTTTCTTTCTTTCTCTCTCTCTTTCTTTCTTTTTCTTTCTCTTTCTTTTCTTCCCTTCTTTCTTTCTCCCTTCCCTTCCCTTTCCTTCCCTTCCCTTCTTCCCTTCCCTTCCCTTCCCTTCCTTTCCCTTCCCCTCCCTTCACCTCCCTTTGCCTCCTTCCTTCCTTCTTTCCCCTCCCTCCCTTCCTCCTCTCTCTCTCTCTTTCCTCTCTCTCTGTCTCTTTCTCTCCACTCTCTGGCTTGCTCTCTTTCTTTCATTTTTGGCCTAGGCTGGAGTGCAGTGGCATAATCACAGCTTGTCAGAGCCTTGACCTCCTGGGCTCAGGTGATCCTCTCTCCTCAGCCTCCTGAGTAGCTGAAATTGGAGGCAAACACCACCATGTCTGGCTAATTTTTAAATTTTTTTGGTAGAGATGGATTCTTCCTGTGTTGCCCAGGCTGGTCTTGGACTCCCAGCCTCAAGCAATCCTCTTACCTTGGCCTCCCAAAATGCTGGGATTACAGGCATGAGCCACTGCACATGGCCTCGAGATTAAATATTTTGAATACAGAAAATAAATTATATTTATAGTCAAGAATTCTCTAAGCCTTAAACAAGGGTTGGATACAGATTTTGTGAGAACTAAGCTTAATCAATTTTAAAACTTTCATTAAACCAAGTGATGTCAAAATGTAAATGCAAAATTAGAACAAAACTGAATATCTGCTTAGAATGAGAAAGCAAAGCTGATAAATACCATAGACCTCACAAATCCCAGAAAAATAACATAGCATTTTTAAATTAATATAATTTACAGTATTTTTCTCTACCACTTTGGACTGTATATTTGATTATCTCTTCATATGACAATGATTTTGTAATATCATTTTCTTAAGAGAAAATAACACTTTGGGAGGCCGAACCAGGCAGATCACTTGAAGTTGGGAGTTTGAGATCAGCCTGACCAACATGGAGAAACCCTGTCTCTACCAAAAACAAAATTAGCTGGGAGTGGTGGCGCATGCCTGTAATCCCAGCTACTTAGGAGGCTGAGGCAGGAGAATCGCTTGAACATGGGAGTCAGAAGTTAAGGGGAGCCGAGATTGCGCCATTGCGCTCCAGCCTGGGCAACAAGAGGGAAACTCTGCCTCAAAAAAAAAGAGAGAGACAATAAAAAGATACATCAGTTCTTCTGTCCTGGTCATCAAAGTACTTTCTTTAAGTTGATAGACTGGAAACTTTTCTTACAGCTTCTCCACTCATAATAGATAATACCATGTAAATTTTTAGTGTTGTTACTGAATTGAGAAAACCTCTAACAAGTTTCTTCATATATGAAGTGGAAAACCTTGGGTCATGTCAAATTCTCCTCTATAAAATCTAACCTTGACACATTCTTATGGCACAAGAATCATCATTTCAAGAACTTCATGGCAGAAGCTGAGGTAAAAAAATAAAACAATAAATAAAATAAGACTTTTATATTTGAATATGCTTGGCTTTAGTAAAAACACCAAATTCAAGATTAACGTGTCATAAAACCATGGTTTTTGGAAGTTGAGGCACTTGAACACTCCAGATTTGTGAAATGACTGAAATTGGGAAGAACCAGGAGTGCACCCCCCAGCCCGCCCTCTTTGGAGCAACAAGGCAATGGACTGGGAACTCACAACTCTACAGGTGAGAGCCCTGTTGCTGAAGCAGGTCCCTTGGCCTCTGAGAAGAAAAGCATTGTGGTGCATGTTAACAAATGAGCAATTTTTACCGGGCTGTTCACTTGGAGGACAGGAGAAACATTAAAGTTTTGGCAAGAAACAAGTCAAGGAAAATATAATTCGGTAGAGAGCTGAAGAGGAGGTAAGCTGTGACTTTAGCCCTGGCAACAGTCTAAGTGTGATCAAAGAAGCAGTGACTGCAGCGCTCTCACTGCAGAGGAGATGACAACCTTCGGCAAAGACGGAAGTTAGAACAGCTGCTTCCTACTCTGAAGGGACAGCCACGTGGACTGAAGTACACACACAAAGTCCTCTGAGACATGAGTAATGTGTGAACGTGTGTGTGTGGTATATGAAAGATTTTGTTTCTTTTCTTTTTCTTTTATTTATTTATTTTTGAGACAGAGTCTTGCTCTTGCCCAAGTTGGAGTGCAGTGGCATGATTGTGGCTCACTGCAACCTCCACCTCCTGAGTTCAAGCAGTTCTCTTGCCTCAGTCTCCCAAATAGCTGGGATTATAGGCATGTGCCACCACGCCCGGCTAATTTTTGTACTTTTTTAGTAGAGACGGGTTTCACCATGTTGGCCAGGCTGGTCTCAGACTCCTGACCTCAAGCGATTCACCTGCCTTGGCCTCCCAAAGTGCTGGGATTACAGGCATGAGCCACCACGCCCAGCCTTGTTTCATTTTTATAGCAATAAGCCAGATGCCAAAAATGCATGCTCATGTCAATGACTTTCTTAATAAGTCAATGTTAGGGCCACTCTTGGGGCTATACATCCCATATCATCATCTCTAGAACTCACAAGTGAGCTCGTGGTCACCCCCTTACTGCTCATCCTTGAGGGGTCATTCTCATTCCCAGCACAGCAAACAGCTCCGCAGTCTACACAATAACTTGCACCAGAAACCCAGAAGTCATTCTAGATATCTCTTTGCATCTTTACTTTAACATACAGATTATAGTTTATATCTATATCTTTGTTTGCCTCTTTCTGTAAAAAATTGATATAGCTACTCCATCAGAGTGCAAGCTCATTGAGAAAAAGGTCTTAATTCCATTTCAGTATGTCTAAGACTTCAGGCACTATCTTGAACTCGAAACATATTTGTGAGCTGAAATAATACTTTTAAACCCAAAAAGGTTTAATTATATACCATACAATGTATTTGAACATTCAAGCATTTTCACTTTTTTTTTTTTAATAAAGATCAAAGATTTTAAATATTAGTAGTCAAAGATCAACACTCCTGGCCTATATAGGATGGTTTGTTCCCTAATGGCTATGCAGAGTAAAGTTCTATCAGACTCCTCTGCTACGCTGGCAGGTCAGATGTCTTCACTCACTGGCAGTTAACACCTCAAAGTGTCATTCAGGCCTGAGGATGGTGCCCTTTCTAGTTGGGAGGTGTTTGGACCATCCATATTTTTAAACAGGCTCATTCAATAATTGCACAGCATTATGTATCTGAAGGCAAAAAATGAATCAATAATTCTTCTAAATAGTATAAAGAGAACTCTTTCTAGATTTATCCACCAAATGTTATTGCATTACACATAAAAAATCATGATTTTCATCCTTAAATGTCTTCTATTCTAAAAATAGAAAAGACTGACACACCTAGAGATAGATAAGAATGTAGACAAACAGAATGAGTATTTCTGACTTCATTCCAAAGGAAACATTCCAAACTGAATTAAGAAATTTCTAGCTCTCTACTTTCTTCTTCCTGAAAACTTCCTTTTTGTCTTTTTTTCATGGAAGGAATTATTTATTTTGATTTTACCTTTTGATTAATCCTTTTTTCCCACCCTTCTTTTTCTTTCATTACCATCATGGCAGTAGGAGATTAAGGAAGTTTTCTCAGTGAAAATGGTGTGGTAATTTTCCATCTAATTTTGACATTTTTAAAAAAAACTTCTTTATCACTCATAAACATCCTGCATTTTAATTTTCTTTGTCTTCATTCCTATTCACATGTCCCCCTTGAACCAAACTTATTTTGAGAAATTGAAACCACTACTTTTCATTCCAGAATCACTTCATTGTATTTGACTTGAGTGGTTGATCTTTGCTTGTGAGTTTCTTGAGCTAAGCCTCATGTGTTGAGCATAGATTATGCAATGAGTTCCTGAAACATGGAAGCATCTTCCCTCTCATATCATGTCAAGTTTTGGCTGCCATCTTTCTGTAGGGTTACTTGTAGACAACTACTTATTCAAGGTAAATGTCCAACAGGGTATTTGCTTGATTATTTATGGTTGATCAATTTCCACTTAATCATTGAAACTACAACCAGCTGCTTAAGACTGTGACAAAATGGTGTTTTTCCTCATTTTCTAATGAGTCCAACGTAGCTATTTCTTTCTTTCTTTTTTTTTTTTGATGAAGTAAAATGTCTCTGATAAAATTGATTTGTAACATGCATTTACTGCTTTGTTTTCTCTTGAATGTCTCATTTATCTCAGTAGTGGTATAAATGGGAAATACATGGAGACTCACTGTCTAAACACTTATGGTGCTCCAAGGGTGAGGCTTAGTACCAATGAACAGAGACCCACAGGTGGCTTCTTCAGAAAGAGAGAAAATGATTTGCCTTTTAGATTTGCTCAGCTTGCATTTCATTTATTCTGTAAAGAGCCAACAATGACACATACACTTTGGTTCAAATTTAATTTATGCTGTTCGTTGTTTAAAATGACACAGTATCTGTTCTATTTACCAGGGGTCTGTTGAACAAGGCTGGCCAGTTTTCTTTGAATTACAGTATTTTTATGCTATGGGGAATTAGGTGTTTAGCTCAGAGTTGTGTTTGCACAACGCCCACTGTCAAGACTGGGCGTCCCTGGATACTCCAACAAACATCTGGTCTGAGGATGCAGTTCTGTTAAAAATAGCAACAACAATGACAATCTGAGGAGGAGCTGGCATTGCAATTCTGCTTTCGTGTTTGCTGATTGTCTCAGTCGGCATTCTCTGGCATAATTGAGACCAAGATTTAGGAAGGTAGTTTGCTGAATCATCCCAGGAAAAACAGATGAGGGCATGGGGAAAGGGAAGAATGGCAGTGGAGAAGGAGGAAAGAGAGGAGTAATGCCCTGGGTAGCTAGGGCATTTGTCCCCTTACCCTACCCCATGGCTCTTACATCCCCAACAGTTGCAGCTGCCTAGCATGCAGGCTGGGCAAGCTGGCATGACTTGGGCACCTGATAAAAACCCAGGACGAGCCACTGAGAGAGAATCTCCCAGGTGCTCAGAAATTGACCTCTGCCAATGCCGAAGTGAGCTCAGGTGCAGTGGACATAGAGCATCTGCTATATTAATGCATGAAGCTTCCTTGTAGAAACCTGGGTAACCCTTGTTCTTAGGGCGACTGCTTTGAAGATACTGCAAATTGAATGCTAGCTTTACTGGCCTTCTCATCTGACAAATGTCTGTCCTGTCTGGAAGAGAATGGCATTGCATCCCAGGCAAATTACCGACAGTGATGAGTAGCACTGTGGTCTTGTGCTGAAGAACACAGACTCAGGGGCCTGACTGCTTGAGTGTGGATGCTGACTTTAACACTTACTACCTGTGTGATACTGAGCCAGTTACTGAATATCTCAGTCCCAGGTCCACATCTGTAAAGCAGAGAGAATCAGAGTGTCTGTCTCAGAGCTGTTGGAAAGACCAACTGAGATCCTAAATATAAAGCTCTTAGCACGCTGACTGGCACACTGAAGCAAAGATGAGTTGTTACTATGATGAGTTAGTAATGTCTGCTGCTGCTTCTCAGCTGAAGGGATGAACAGTCGAGAAACTGATTTTTTCGTTAAAAGCATATTATTAGCCAGTCCCAAAAAGACAAATACTGCATGGTTCCACTTATGTGAGGTACTTAGAGTAGTTACATTCATAGAAACAGAAAGTGGTTACCAGGGGCTGGGAGGACAGGGGAATAAAGAGCTACTGGTTAACTGATATACAGTTTCCGTTTTGCAAGGTGAAAAAGTAGTGGAGATTGGTTTCACAACATCATGCATATATTTAACACTACTAAACTGTACATTTAAAAATAGACAAGAAGGTATATTTTATGCTATTTTTTATCACAATTAAAAGTAAAATCTTTTAAATAACATATTGTAGCGGGGTTGGGCACCGTGGCCCATGCCTGTAATCCCAGTACTTTGGGAGGCCGAGGTGTGTGGGTCACTTGAGCTCAGGAGTTCGAGATCAGTCTGGACAACATGGAGAAACCTCGTCTCTACTAAAAAAACAGAAATTAGCCAGGTATAGTGGCACATGTAGGTAGGAGGATCACTTGACCCAAGGAGGCAGAGGTTGCAGAGAGTTAAATTGTGCCACTGCACTCTAGCCTGAGTGACAGAGCAAGACCTTGTCTCAAAACAAAACAAAACAGAACAAAAAAGCCGTATTGTTGATAAGCTTCATCAGCCATCATTTGGACATTATATTCATCAAATGTAATCCACAATCGATTGTAAGCATTACTCTCATTTTGTGGTCCTTTACTTCAACGTTGGAATCTGGAGGACATTTCAGATCACCCTATGTGTAAAATCCATGTCTCCCAAAATGCTACTAAAATTATTCATTTGGTCTAAGTGTGGTGGCTCATGCCTGTAATCCCAGTACTTTGGAAGGCTGAGGTGGGTGGATCATCTGAGGTCAGGAGTTGGAGACCAGTTTGCCCAATATGGTAAAACCCCATCTCTACTGAAAATAAAAAAAATTAGCCAGGAATGGTGGTGGGCGCCTGTAATCCCAGCTACTCGGGAGGCTGAGGCAAGAGAATCGCTTGAACCCAGGAGGCGAAGGTTGCAGTGAGCCGAGGTTGCGCCACTGCACTCCAGCCTGGGCAACAGAGTGAGACTCTGTCTCAAAAAAAAAAAAAAAAAAGAAGATTCATTTGGGGCACCCAATTAAAGACTCTAGCTAGTGAAAGAGCTTCACTGTCTGCCACAGAAAATCAAAGCAGTTGTTTTTAATATAAATGCTGCCTGTTAAACAGTAAGGTTCCAACAAAGTCAGGAGGATACAAAAAAAACAAAATTCAGGAGTTTCTGGATAACCAAACATGTGGAGGTTCCTGGACGATGGCACGTCCAGGGAAGGCATGCAGGCTCTGTGCCCCTTCCCGCATACCTTACCCTATGCATCTCTTCATCTGCATCATCTGTAATATCCTTTATAATAAACCAGTAAAAATAAAACACAAGCAAACATAATTCAGAGGGTTTACAGATCAAGATAGATAACTCTCAGTCAGCATTCACATTCAGGATAGATTCAATTTTCTGACTGAAAATTCAGGGATGTGGAAAGCCAATTCTTTATAAAGATCATTGTGCAAAAGAAGATGTCAGGCCAGGCACAGTGGCTCATGCCTGTAATCCCAGCACTTTGTCAGGCCAAGGCAGGTGGATCACTTGAGGCTAGGAGTTCAAGTCCAGCCTGGCCAACATGGTAAAACCCTGTCTCTACTAAAAATACAAAAATTAGCCAGGCATGGTAGCGCATGCCTGTAATCCCAGGTACTCTGGAGGCTGAGGCATTAGAATCACTTGAACCCAGGAAGTGGAGTTTGCAGCGAGCCGAGATTGCACCACTGCACTCCAGCCTGGGTGACAGAGTGAGGCTCTGTTTCCACCCCTGCCCCTAAAAAAGTTGTCACACAAATTCAATCAGATAAAGTCCAGAACTACCAAAGCAGCCCGGGGCAGTGAAGCCCCAGGAATTGTATTCTAGCTCTAGGTACCAGGATGAGAAGATCTGCAATCCTGTAGAACATTTAAGTGACTAAGAAGAAAGTAAATTTCAGGCATGACCCATTATTTACTAGTAATCTCACTTTTAAAAAATTTTCTCTGAGGGATTTTTGCTATTAGCAAGATCATGATGATAGAGAAGTACAGAACAATCTCTCAAAAGTGTTCCTTGAGGTAGTAATGTTTGGGTGTGGTCCCCATTTCCCAGGCCTGGTTCTTAGTTTCAAAATCCAATTTTTTTACTTTCCAGTTCTTTGAGATCTAAGGACCAAACCCTGAGAAATGACCTGTGATCCTCTAGATTGTCAGTAATATTGGACTGTAGGATTGCAGGATTTTTCCTAGGTGACTATGCATCTTTTCTGAAACTGACTTAGGTTAATCAAATGTATAAAAAACTGATGTATACAGTAGACTCTTTCTTTCTTTCTTTCTTTTTCTTTCTCTTTCTTTTTTTCTCTCTCTCTCTTTCTTTCTTTCTGAGACAGAGTTTTGCTCTTGCTGCCCGGGCTGTAGTGCAATGGTGCCATCTCAACTCACCCCAACCTCCACCTCCCAGGTTCAAGTGATTCCCCTCCCTCAGCCTCCCAAATAGCTGGGATTACAGGCTTGTGCCACCATGCCTGGATAGTTCTTTAGTTTTAGTAGAGATGGGATTTCCCCATGTTGGTCAGTCTGGTCTCAAACTTCCAACCTCAGGTCATCCACCCGCCTTGGCCTCCCAAGTGCTGGTATTACAGGCGTGAGCCACCTCGCCCAGCCCAGACCCCAGTTTCTCATCCCAAAGTAAAGATATTAATTAGAACACTGCTTATGTATATGGAATTAGAAATAAAGAGGGTGGGATAATCTTAAGACCCATATGAACCAGAAAGAAAAGATCACCCTTGTCTTCCAGCAGCCTATACCTCTCTAATAATTTTAACATATGGCTTCAGTTAGCAGTATTAGATTTGCACTAATAAATTCTCGATCTCTACTATAATATCCTTTTTTAAAGCTTCAGTCAGACCGTCTTCTCTTAATACATTTGCCCTGACAGAATATACTCCTTAGGCTCCAGCTTTCTTAGTTACAATCACATTCTTTCTCTGCTTTCTTTAGATAACAATGAGACAGACTTCTTGGGCTTGGATCTTGCCCAAACTCTCCCATGTGTTTACTGGAAATCTCTTGGCTTCTTTCTGCTGATTCCATTTGGGTCAACTGGTCTACTTTCACTTTTAGATGAGAACAATTCCTTAGGATGTCTCACTTAAGAGGGTCAAACTATTTACGACCATTCTTGAAGTTTGCAAAGGCTTTTGTTGTGCAGTAACAGCAAAGGAATTAGCATAGGAAAAGAATTCGCATGAAATAAGACTGTTTTGCTACCTATGACATTTCCGATATCTAGCATAGTGTCTGAAGCATAGTAGGCATTCAGTAAGCCTAATATGTATGTCTTGATTGCTGCGACCATAGAAGTAATGCCAATCATAAAATGGCTACAAGTTTAATCTATCTCTCTCATCTGCTGTCACCCTCTTGCCTTCCACCATGGGAAGATGCAGCAAGAAGGCCCTCACCAGATGCCAGTACATTGATATTTAATTTTCCAGCCTCTATAATTGTGAGAAATAAATTCCTTTCTTTATAAATACCTCAGTCTGTGGTATTCTGTTGTAACAACACAAAACGGACTAAGATACCATCCAAATAGGATTTCATCCCCAGTCCCCTCTTGTTGAGGTCTTCAGGGCCTCCACATTATGAAATACATTGGTTGACTCTAAATCTTCATTTGACTCTGTGAATCACTGCATGTTCTTACACATTCTTCACCTGCTATTCAGGACTCCACATTCATTACCCTGGGGAGGGCACCAAGCCATTCACGAGGGATCCACCCCCACGACCCAAACACCTCACACTAGGTCCCATCTCAAGATCTCATTTCAACTTGAGATTCAGAGGAAACAAACATCCACACTATATCACACTTCTTGATATTTACCCAAATGAGTTGAAAACATGTCTACACAAAAACCAACATAGGATGCTTCTAGCAGCTTTATTCATAATTGTCAAAACTTAGAAACAACTTAGATGTTCTTCAGTTCCGGAAAAATAAAGTGTGGCACAACCAGAAAATAGAGTATTATTCACAATTAAAAAGAAATAAGCCATCAAGTCACTAAAAGACATGCAAGAACCTTAAATGCATATTACAAAGTAAAAGAAGCCGTATTAGAGTTCTCCAGAGAGGCAGCAAATAGGCAATAGATCAATAATAGATTTGATGTGTGGGATAGATAGGTAGACAGATAATAGATCAAGATGAATGAAATAAATAGGTTAGATAATAGATTAGTTGAATGGAATAGGTAGATTAGATGGATTAGATAGATAGATAAATAGATTAGATGGATTAGAGAGATTTGATGGATGGGATAGATAGATGGGATGGATAGATGGATGAACATATACATAATGGATTACATGAATGGAATAGACAGATTGGCAGACAGCTAGACAGCTAGATACATAATAGGTGATTTACCATGATAATTGGTTTGCATCATTATGGTCACTGAGAAATCCCACAACAGACCATTTATAAGCTGGAGAACCAGGGAAGCTCATAGCATGACTCAGTCCAAAGGCCTCAGAACCAAGGAATTTGATGGCATAAGTCTGTTAGAGGCCAAAGGCCTGAGAAACTGAAGGGTAGCTGGTGCAAGTCCCTAAGTCTAAAGGCTACAGAGCCTGGAGTTCTGATGCCCAAGGGTAGGAGAAGGAGGGTGCCCCAGCTCCTGGAGAGGGAGAGAATTCCCCTTCCCTCTGCCTGCTTGTCCTATGTGAGCACTGCCCACATTGGTGAGGGCAGCTCTTCCTTAGTCTACTGATTCAAATGCCAACCCCTTCTGAAAACATCTTCACAGACACACCCAGAAATAATGCTTTATCAGCTGAGTATCACTTAATGCAGTTGAGTTGAGAGCTAAAATGAACGATCAGAGAACCCAATTGGAAATGGCTGCATACTGTATGATTCCAACTCCATGACATTCTGAAAAAGCAAAATGACGGAGATAGTAAAAATTTCTGTGGTTACCAGAAGTTGGTGGAGGAGAGAAGGAAGAATAGGCGGAGCACATAGGATTCTTCTTAGGGCAGTGAAACTATTCTGTAGGATACTACAATGCTGGATACATGTATTAAACTTGTCAAAACTCACAGAATGTACAAAATCAGGAAGAAATCTTGATGAGAACTGTTGACTCTGTGTGATAATGATGTGTCATCACAGGCTCATTGATTGTAAAAAATGTACCACTCGGGTTGGGATACTGAAAATGGTGGACACTAAGCATGTGTAGGGGCAGAGCGTCTATGGGAACTCTGTACTCTCTGCTTAATTTTGCTGAAAACTTAAAACTGCTCCAGAAAATAAAGTTCATATTTAATAAATAAATGAATAAATATAGTATTGTTTTTCAAAGTCTACAAGCTGGGCGCAGTGGCTCACACCCTGTAATCCCAGCACTTTGGGAGGCAGAAGCGGGCAGATCTCGAGGTCAGGAGATGGAGACCATCCTGGTTAACACGGTGAAACCCCATCTCTACTAAAAGTATAAAAAATTAGCATGGCATGGAACTCTGTTTCTAATAAAAAAAAATACCAAAAAAATTAGCCAGGCGTGGTGGTGGGCACCTGTAGTCCCAGCTACTTGGGAGGCTGAAGCAGGAGAATCACTTGAATCTGGGAGGCAGAAGTTGCAGCGAGCAGAGATCACGCCACTGCACTCCAGCCTGGACAAGAGTGAGACTCTGTCTCAAAGAAAAAAAAAAAGCCCCCAGACATTGCCAAATGTCATCTGAGGCCAAACTTGCCCCTGGTTGAGAATCACTGATTACATTTTAGGCAAGTTACATAAACAGCGGTTACAAATAGTGATGTGGTGATGAAGGAGACAGTAGGTGATTGGATCAAGAGTTAAAGAAACTCACTTTGTGCAACATAGTAGCTAACCCTCATTTAAGGGAGGAAACATTTAAGCTGAGGCTTGTTTTCTCTCTATCCCTATGGAGTTAGCCACAGGGATAGAGAGAAAACATCCAGGCGAAGGGGGTAAACTTGCAAGGCTTTGAGGCAGGATGGTGTCTGGGACAGCTGAGGTGCTTGCTGTAGAATAGAGACAAGTAGGGCAGCGGGAGATCAGGACAGAGTGCCTTCTGAGTCACATTAGGCTGAGCCATTTCCAATCATGATAGGGGACCAGAAATTTAAACTGAGAGTGATGGCTAGCTCCAGAGGGTGTTAAGCAGAGAATGTCATAATCTGACTCACTTTAAAAAAATGAGGGATTTAACATTGAAACCTTGATGTGATGGTCAATTTTATGTGTCTACTTGGCTAGGCTATAGTGCCTAGTTTTGGGGGAAAACACTAACCTAGATCCTACTATGAAAATCATTATTATTATTTTGAGATGGAGTTTTGATCTGTTGCCCAGGCTGGAGTGCAGTGGCACCATCTCGGCTCACTGCAACCTTTGCCTCCTGGGTTCAAACGATTCTCCTGCCTCACCTCCTGAGTAGCTGGGATTGCAGGCACCTGCCACCACACCCAGCTAATTTTTGTATTTTTAGTAGAGACGGGATTTCGTGACGCTGGCCTTGCCATGTCGATCTTGAATGCCTGACCACAGGCCATCCTCCCACCTCAGCCTCCCAAAGTGCTGGTATTACAGGCGTGAGCCACCATGCTTGACCTATGAAAATTATTTTGTAGAAGTGGTTAATATCTACAATCAGGTTACCCTGTGTAAGGGAGATTGTGCTCAGTAACATGGATGGGCCTTACCTAATCAGTTGAAGGCCTGAAGGGTACCAATGAGGTTTCTTAGAGAGGAAGGAATTCTGCCCAAGACTGTAACATAGAAATTCTGTCAGAGTTGGCAACATTTGGGCCTGCCCTGCATGTTTTGAACCTGGCAGCCCTCCCAAATGTGTGAGACGATTCCTGAAATTAAATCTCTTAACCGAACCTCTTGGTTCTGTTTCTCTGGTGAGCCCTGACTGATGCACGTGGCTGCAAATAAATTGTGGCCAATGATTAGATTTGATGACTCCTTCAAGGACAAGGACTGTGGCTTGTTAAGCTGTGGAATTCCACCTCTTCTCTCAGCAGCTTGGGTAGCTGTAGCTGACATTGAGGCCTTGATTCTGGGAAGGCCTTGAGGGCTGATATTTGACAGCTAGAGAAACTGTGTAACCCAGATGCTCAGAGTTCGGAGACTTTGTGAGTCTTTGAGACTCAACCCTCCATCCTGGGGCCATGTCTCTTTGTCATCCACTGCTCTGATGTGGAGTGTTGCATATCACGAAGGATCAACAGGAAGCCAACTTCCAACCCCAGGCCTAGTCCACAAAAGAAATCAGCAAGTCTACAGCACTGTGGGCTCATTCAAAATCTGGCTCTTTCAATGGGTTGCTGGGCACAATCGTTTTTTCCACTGAGTCTGCATTTACCTTAGGCATGCAATCATTTATTCACTCTTTCAATCTTTCAACGTATTTCTGCAGTATCTGCTGTTCGTAAGGTTCTATTGTAGGTCCTCAGGGTCAGAGAAAACAGAAGAGAGGCCCTACCCTCATGAAGCTTCCATTCTAGTGGGGGTGATAGGTAGGAAACAGGCAAACCAAAAAAATGAACGAAGTGATTGCAAGCTGTGGCAAGCACCGTAAGGGAATCAAAAAAGAGGCTGAGAAGGGAGTGTTTACTGGGTGGGTAGAGAAGGCATCTCCAATTCATAAGTTGAAATCTGGAAAACCGGGAGAAGTTTGACCATGTGGAGGGTGGAGGAAGCATTCCAGGCAGAGGGTGCAGGGTTAGAAAGCCTCCAAGGGAGGAAGCAGCTTCTCACCGTGAAGGATCTTGTGGAAATAAATGAAGACCAAGCAGATGAGAAAAGCAAAGGCTGTTTATTCTGGCTCATTTACTTATTCATTCATTGAACGCCTACTGCACACCAGGTCCAAGGCTCAGCATTAGGAATATAATAGTAAACAAGACAGACACGGTTCCTACCTCCTTGCAGTCTATATGGGAAGTGGGGTCAGGGAGCGTCTACATTAAACAGGTATATGCTCAAGTGAATATATAATTGTACATGTTTGTAAGTGATATGAAGGAAGAGGAAAAGATCAGAGATCAAAATGATGAAAGTGGGGCTATTTTAGATTGCTTGATGAGGGAAGCAACCATCGGTAAATATTTAAATTGAGGCATGAATGATAAGAAGGAATCAATGCAGTAAAAATCTGGGGGAAAATGAGCATGAAGTCTCCGAGGAGGAAGCACAGAGAGGAAGCAATGGTGGCTCGGTGAGTAAGGAGAGCAACTTACAAAGATGGTGGAGAGTGAGGGTGTGTCTGGGCGAGAACTGCTCTCTTGAAGGTCAAGGCAGCACAGTTCCCTTAAACAGGAAGGGACAAGGCTATTTAAATTTTTAAAAGATTGCTGTGGTTGTTTGGTGGATGGGTTGGAGGGAAAGAAGTGAAGGCTGAGAGAAGGCTGGCAGGGCACTGAGTTTGTCCTGGTGAGACATGTCAGTGGTGGGACCAAGCATTGAAGGTGGAACTCAGCAGGATGATTTGAGAGATGTTTTGGAAGTTGAATTGGTGGATAAGATGTGAGGGAGAAGGAAGGGAAATGGAAAATGTGATCCTAAGTTTCTGGTTTGAGCAATGGGTGGCTGGCTGGAGAATTCTGTTCCTAGACTTACCCCACTGGTTTTCTTACAGATTTCGAAGGCTTGCTTTAAAAGGGTGTGATTGTAGCTTCATCATCATCCACTGCTTCTCAAGTATTTCCTCTAGTTTTCTATTGGTTCTGAAGTCTTACTCTCAAATTTTCATGTTACTTAATCATTTATTTACACCTGGCTTTGTAGAACTGGTATCTTTTGCTTTTTAATTTAGTCTAATATTTTCTTCCAGGTGTACAAGAAATGCATTCACATACGTAAACTTGTTTTGCTTTTACCATTCCAATTTAGTGAACTCTGGGAGTGTGGTTGCATGTCTGCAGAATATACTATATGAACAGCTAGACTATTAATGGGAGCTGTGTGGATCACTGGCCTCTCCCTCCCTATTTTGTCTTCCAACATAAAATTACATAGATATTCTTTCCATCAACTTACCTGACTTATAGCTCAATGAACTGTGTTCATTCACATTTTCAAGCTTTACCAAGAGAACCTATTTCTTAGTTTCAACTTAGATTAAATCTAAGATGAGTTTAATCCTAGATTAAACCAAGGAATACATATTTTTGGTTGCACATTCTACTTTTAGCCCATTTTTCCCCCTTTTAAGGTTGACCTTAAAAGTTGAAACGAACAGCTATATTTACATAAAGCCGCTCTAAATCATACAGAAGCTTATTTTTTACTTTATATTTTTAGTTACATATATCATAAATGAATATATTCCCAATGTAAAACTTCAAACCAAGAATTATATGAAACAGATCTAGATTTAAATACGTAAATTCTCCTTTATCTCTATATATGTATGCATGCAAATATCTGTATGTAATCATACTCTATCAACTGATATGCAACTTGTTTGTTACGCACATAGCAAAATATATTGAAGATCTTCCCATATCTATATATGTAACACTATCTTATTCTTTTATTTTTTTTTGAGACAGAATTTTGCTCTTGTTGCCCAGGCTAGAGTGCAACAGCACTATCTTGGCTCACCGCAACCTCTGCCTCCCAGGTTCAAGCAATTCTCCTGCCTCAGCCTCCCGAGTAGCTGGGATTACAGGCACGCGCCACCATGCCTGGCTAATTTTGTATTTTTGGTAGAGACAGGGTTCCTCCATGTTGGTCAGGCTGGTCTCAAACTCCCGACCTCAGGTGATCTGCCCGCCTCAGCCTCCCAAAGTGCCTGGGATTACAGGCATGAGCCACTGTGCCTGGCCCTATCTCATTCTTTTTTAATAACTGGAAATTATTTCAATGCCTGGATGTCCTATAGCTTTTTTAAACCACGCTCCTTTTAAGGACCATTAAGGCTGTTTCCAGTATTTTGCTGTCACCAGCAGTTCAAATGATCTTTCCTGTACATGTTCCTTTTGTACACATTTGAGTATTTTTGATAAATTCATAGCAATTAAGTTCTTTGGTCAAAAGTTATGTGCATCTCATCTACACCAACAATCTGTGTGAGTTTTTGACTTCACGTTCATACAACCATCAACCCTGAATACGAATAACCTTCAAACATTTTTGCCAATTTGGTGAAAGCATCTCAGTCTTGTTTAAATTCGTATTTATTTCTTCATTAAGGGGTTATCATTGCTTTTTTTGGTAAAATGCCAATTTATACTCTTTCCCCATTTTTCTGTTGTCTTTTTATTTACAGAAATTTTTGATTTATTTTGTATTCTAATTGATTGTTTATACACATTAAAATGCTATCAGGCTGTCAGCCTGTTCCACATCTTCTAATTTGTTTATGGTATATTTTATCATGTAAATATTTAAAATTTTATGAAATTACATTTTTCAGTTTTTCTCCTTAGAGCTTGTAGATTTTTTAATGCTAGGTAGAAAGTTCTTTCTCAACTGAAGATTATAAAAACTATCCTCTAGCTGTTATTAAAACGTCAGAAAACAGCAATGCTAGAAAGACTGCAGAGGAAAGGGAATGCTTATACATTGTTAGTTCAGCCACCATGAAAAGCAGTTTGGAGGGTTCTCGAAGAACTTTAAACGGAACTAGCATTCTACCCAGCATTCCCGTTACTGAGTATATACCCAATAGAAAATAATTTGTTCTACCAAAAAGACACACGCCTTCCTATGTTCATTGCAGCACTATTCATAATAGCAAAAACATGGAATGAATGTAGGTGCCCATCAGTGGTGGACTGGATAAAGAAAATGTGGTACATATACACCATGGAATACTATGCAGCCATGAAAAGGAATGAAGCCATATCCTTTGCAGCAACATGGATGCAGCTAGAGGTCATTATCCTAAGCAGACTAAGGCAGAAACAGAAAACCAAATACTGCATGCTCTCACTTAGAAATGGGAGCTAAACCTTGGGTACTTGGGGACATAAAGATGGCAACAATAGACACTAGGGACTAATAGAGGAGGGAGGGAAAGGGTTGAAAAGCTACGTGTTGGATACTATGCTCATTACCCAGATGATGAAATCAATTGAACTCCAAACTTCAGCATCACACAATATACCGAGGTAAGAAACCTGCATATGAACCCCCAGAATCCAAAATAAAAGTTGAAATTATTTAAAAAAAAAGCTATTCTGTGTTTTATCTTAATACTTTTTATAGATTAAAAAATGACTTAGCTATTTATTATATTGAATATCTATTTTTTTGTACATGGAGTTAGAGATCAAGTTTCTATTTCCAAAACATGGGCATTTAAATATCTGTTGAATGAGCAAATGACCTCAATTTTTTCCCAAAGGATTCTAATTATGCCAACACCGTTTATTGAATAGTTAACCATTTCTTCACTAGATGAAATTATCGATATTCTCTACTGAATTCTCATAAACAGATAAGTCTGTTTCTGGCCTTTCATCACGTTCCATTGATCTCTGCTTGCACTCTTATCTCACCATTTTAATAGCTATAGATTTCAAGTATGCTCTGATATTTGCTAGGGCCAGGTATTAAAATTCCTTTAGATATTCTTACATATTTTATCTTCCAAATGAACTTCAGAATTCACTTACGAAGCCCTATACAATTTGGTGAGAATTTTTAAGTAGGAATTACATCAGATTTATAGATAATTTGACATATGTTTAATCTTGATTACTCTTGTTGTCATAAGACAACCATTATAATTACAGATGTTTGGTTCTCATTTCTGGAAAACTAAGAATGCTTGTCTTAATATTAGCAATTAAGAATTGCTTAAAATAACTGAAAGTGTGTGTGTGTGTGTGTGTGTGTGTGTGTGTCTTGTGCATCTTTAGATGTCTCTTAGTATAGTGCCTAGCAGAGAGAAGCCATTCAATCATTATTTGTGAAATAAATGTCATTATCACTTACAATCTGCAAATTATTATGACTCAATCCTTTTTGTAGCTTTTAAAATTGGAATAACTTTAGGCTTAGAAAAAGTTTCCAAAAATAGGGAGTTCCTATTTTCACCTACTTTCACTTATGTAGACATCCTATATAATCACAACACAATATTGAAAGGAGGAAATCAACATTGATGTGACATAATTAATTATTTCACAAACCTTCTTCACATTTCATCAGTTTTTTCCCTAGTGTCTGTTTGGATCCTGGAGTAGATGATATTTAATTGTCATATCTCCTTCATCTCCTTTAATTTGTGACAATTTCTCCTTGTTTTTCGGTGACCTTGATAGGTCACTGATAGGGTGCTGGCGGGTCATTTTGTAGACTGTCCCTCATTTTACATTTGTTTTGTATTTTCTCAGCATCAGATTGAGATGCTGCATTTCTGGGCTGAATGCAGGAGTGATAGTGTGTCCTCATTATAACATACCAAGACATGCACGATGCTGCTGTCTTATTACTGATGATGTTAACTTTCACTACTGGATAAAGGTTGTGTTTGCTGGGTTTCTCCAGAGTAAAAATAGGATGTTCTCTTTTTAATTAATACATATCTTGTGGGAAGATACTTTAATGCTATGTAAATATTAATCTCAGTTTCTATTCATGGTTTTGTCCAATAATTTTATCATTCTTGGGTTCTTGTGTTTGCCTAACAGTCATTTTATGTACCCCTAATTTCCTTCATGTTTGTGAAATGAAGTTCTATTGTAAGGAAGAGTATCTTTTTCTTCTGTGTTGATTGATTTATGTAAGTATAGACTTTTAGATATTTACTTTATTTGATGGGTTATAATCTGATATTATCATTATTTATTTTGTCACTCAAATTGTTCCAGCTTTGGGCATTAGGAATCCTTACAAATTGGTTCCTCTGTTCTTTTGACATGGCTCTATCATTTTTCAAACGTGTCTTTATTTTTTGGCACAACAAGATGTTCTGGGCTCATCTTATAGCTTCCCTGCCAGAGCGCTGAAATCAATAATTTCTCCAAGAAGTCTTTATTCTTTTTATCAGAGAATCCTATTTAGAGCCAATATCTTGGCTCTAGGTATGCTAATTCTACCAGGTTGTCATTGTTCCTAGGATTTTTCAGCAGACAGAGTTGGGAAATATATGTTTGTATATTAGTCTATCCATCTGTATATATACATATTTACATATGTATATATTAAACACCATGAATTCATACTAATACCTTTAGTTTTAATACCATACCACACAATTCATTTTATTCTCCCCACTTTCCTTATTTGCAACTTTTTTCTCCAAAAGTGAAAAACCCAACTGTCATAGTCCACATTATATTTACATATTTGTTCAATCCCAGTATAAACTTAAGTAGTACTATGGACTTTTTTATTTAAAAAAAACCCCTTGGATATTATTTGATGTAATTCCTTTATTCTACAAATGAGAAAATGCAGGCCCACAGTGATAAAGCTGCCAGAGGGAAGAAACAAATTACTAGATGAAGAGAATTATAAATGTCAGGATTTTTAATTTTAATATTGTACATATTTTACAGGAGAGTTTAGAAAAGACAGGAAGTGTAATGTCAGGTCACTGCTGAGAAGAGGCATTAATTCATGTCTTTCCTCTGCTACTGCTATTTAACTGAAGCCATTCTAGTTAACAAAGCAAGGCATTTGGTCAGCATGGCTTGTGTGTATAAAATAGCCAAAGGTCAGAAAAATTAGGCAAACTACTCATGCTGTGTTAAAACAGCCTCCCGAAAACGGAAGAACCAGTGTTCCATTACCATGTCTAATTTCCACAATTATAAATACAGTTGAATCTACAGAGGTCATTGAGGTTTACAGATCTGGTTACATGAAGTAGATGTAAAGTAGGGATTTTATTTTTTCTTTCTCTTATAAATATGATCAACATCTTGTCTTTCATGCTCTATTGGAGTCATGGCAATTGAAAGTTGTAAAGGTGAGATAAACAGTATGCCTCCTGAAAAGCCATTCATTTTTGGAGTCTGAAAATGGACAGTTATATGTCATGCATTGAAAACCTGATCTTTAAACCCCTTCAATGTCTCATCTCTCCTCTGCTATGGAGATTTGGGATCCTGTTTTAAGGATGCTTAGGATTCTGATTTTCTTTGAGGTTGGAGAAGAGGAAGAGTTTACTCTCATTAAAAAGTAAGCTATGGAAAGAGGTACTCATGAAGCATCTGGGAACTGAAACATGAAACTTGTTTTCCCATAAAACAATGGCACGTGTGATGATTAGGCTCTACTACTATCTGTTAATAACAAAACATATCTATCTTGTGGGTTGAAACCTAAATTCCACATATATTGTTATTGCTGTGGGAATATGTTTCCAAGCAATCAACTCAGAACTCAGCTCATAATTGGTGACACCCTGTTGATTTCATTTATCCATAGAATTTTAACAATTCTGTTTTACTATATTTATAATTTGTTATTCCTAAATATATTTTTTTTCTTTTGAGGAGTCTCGCTCTGTCACCAGGCTAGAGTGCAGTGACACAATCTCAGCTCACTGCAACCTCTGCCTCTTGGGTTCAAGTGATTCTCCTGCCTCAGCCTCCTGAGTAGCTGGGATTACAGGCGTGCACCACCACACCCAACTAATTTTTGTATTTTTGTAGAGACGGGGTTTCACTATGTTGGCCAAGATGGTCTTGATCTCCTGAGCTCGTGGACCACCTGCCTCGGCCTCCCAAAGTGCTGAGATTACAGGTGTGAGCCACTGTGCCCAGCCTCCTAAAACTCTTTTTGAGACAGAATCTCACTCTGTTGCCCAGGCTATAGTGCAGTGTCATGAGCTCGGCTCGCTGCAACCTCTGCCTCTTGGGTTCAAGCAATTCTCCCGGCCTCAGCCTCCTGAGTAGACAGGATTACAGGTGCCATCCACCACTAATGGCTAATTTTTTATATTTTTAGTAGAGACGGGGTTTCTGCTATGTTGGCCAGGCTGGTCTTGAACTCCAGACCTCAGGTGATCTGCCACCTCGGCCTCCCAAAGTGCTGGGATTACAGGCGTGAATCATTGTGCCCTGCCAAATTCCTAAATCTTAATTCATGTTGTAGAGACATTTTTATTTTATTTTTTGGCTTGGCCAGAACAAGACCTAGGAAATGGCAAATTGGAGCATTGCCTCGAATTTTGAGAGCTCTGCAAAGCTGGTAGAAGAACATAGCTATTTCCAAGGAAAGTTAGAAAGACTTCATGCATCTACAGTAGTCTCACAGATAATCTTCTTCTTCAAATCAACGACTTCTCACCATTTTCAGACTTGCATAGATACCCTTCTGAATTTTTTCTCCATCCTTTTGCATTTGATATATTTTTCACTTCATGTCATCTATAATGAAATATTTAAGTGGAGATGAGTACATAATATTATTGGAACCAAGACTACACTCTGGGGATATGATTTAGTCATGAATCTTTATCCTGATTCAAGACATTTATAAACATCAAAATTAGAGATGTGGAAAATATGATCTTGCTTTGTGTGTTTAAAAGAACTGACAGTTATTTCCGAGTTGTTTGATTGAAAAGATATATAAAATTGCCAGCTCACAAAACATTGAAGGGTTTACTGCTTAATTACAAAATAAAAATTCTTACCACGGAATAAGTAGTAATCTCTTTAAAAGGGGCCTTCATATTACAGAAGACACTATAATAAATCTTTTTTAGAAAATTTACTTATTTTTTATTCGTTGGTATTTTACTGAATCCCTTTTCTTATTTTTCAAGGACAGAAATATTTCTCAGAGGAAGTTTTCTTTCTTTCAGTCCAACGATGTAAAAATGTTTATAACAACACATATGAGCTTGAGACAAAAACAAAAGGAAAAACAAACCAAACAAAAACCCCAGATACCGTTATTTTGAGGAATGCACCAAGAGGAATTGTGGAGGGTGGTGAAGAACTGATTTATACACATATGTTTGCAATAATAATCGAACAAAAAATTATACTCCAAATCGATTATATTTTTATGTGTTTTTCTTTTTTCAAATGTGTTAAGATGAGAAAGCTTCTCTTTAAATTCACGAGGATTTGGAATGCTTAAATTGTTCCCATTACTCAGATTAACATCAAGCGGCCTCCCGGTGAGAAAAGAATAGTTCCCAGAGTCTCTAAATGACATTCTGAAATGGGTCCTATCAATTTCACTATGTCATTACTCTTCTCATTTTTGATCCATTTCACATTTGAAACAGGAAATTAAGTTATGCTAAAAAACATTTGTAAAAACAAGTCTACCTGTTGATGATGAGAGTAGACCCTTGAAAAGCTAGAGCTGACAGGACAGAATTCATTGAAAATATTCAGGAGAACATGGATAATATTTCCAGTCTTCAAGGGAAAAATATTTTGCCCTAGGAAAAACTTGACATACTAGGGATGAGAAATCAGGTTTTACTTTGTTACCAAAGAATCTTATTTAGAGCATTTCTTTAAAAATTGATCTCTGAAATAGACCCAAGTGACTGACCCCTCCACAATTCATATTAAAAAGGACTTGCTAAGATTCTAGATATTTCAAGTAAAATGTAACTCATTATCATAATTTTCTGTATTTTACAACAGTGCTCTCTGCAAATATAATTAAACATGCAGGGCTCAAATAACCTATGAGTAGTTGATCTTGATATGTGTCCCTCCAACTCAAATTAATAGATGGAAGCCGTAGCCTCAACTGTATTTGTGACTGTATTTGGAGATCGGGCTTTTAGGAGGCAGTGAAGGTTAAATGTGGTTATAAGGGTGGGGCCCTACTCTGATAGGATTGGTGGTCTTGTAAGAAGAGGAATAGAAGGAGTTACAAAACATATGAGTTACAAAAGCAACACTAACAATGGGAAGAGATAAACTACAAAATGTGTTTTGAATATGTGAGTTATGTTGATTGTAGCCACTTAAGTCTCTAGTAATCATGAAGCATAATGTCATTTATGTAAAGCAGTAATTCTATTGTGAATGATAGAATACTAAATTACATTGAACAATATGTGGTTTTTATTGTGTATTCTGCAGGTAGCAGGGTTTGGTGCCATACATTCAAATCTATATGGATATGACCACTGATAAGTTTCACATGCCACAGTGCCTGACACATAGTAGGTCTTCCTAAATATTTATAGCTGAATGAAGTTGTAGGCAATTGTGTAGAAATCTTGCTGTGTAGGTCCATGTCTTCCTGCTCCTTGGTAAGGTATGAACATGTCCTAGAGCTATTGGCTTCTCTCTCGGATGAGTCCTCTGTCTCTTCCAGATGGAAGAAAGTCCAGGACAATGTGATGTCAAAATGCCAAGCTCTCAAACAATTTGAAACTTCTCCTTCTTTCTTAGTTCATATCTGATTACTCAACCAATTTTTAATTTCTCTTCTTTCCCCAAGTCAGGACTAATTGACTATACAGTTCATTAGCTTCCTTAAAATTACTAATTGTCCAATTACGTCTCTTGTAATTGGGCTGGGGCTATGTGACTAGTTCTGGCAAATGGGCTAGATGCGCTTAAGAGTGATGTGAGTTGCACATGCTCTTTCTTTGCCTCATGCAGCTCCACGTTGAAGTGGTAGCATCACAAGATAGTGGAATACCCATTATCCTGGATACCTGAATGAATCAGTGGAACAGAGTTCCTTTCTAATAAGCACTGGATATATAGCATGAACACATAATAAATCTTGGTTGTGTTAAGCTATTGAAATATGGATGTTTATTTGTAACCATGGATACCTTATTCTCTCTCTCTTTTTTTTGTTTTTGTTCTTGAGATGGAGTTTTGCTCTTATTGCCTAGGCAGGAGTGCAATGGCACAATCTTGGCTCACTGCAACCTCCACCTCCCAGGTTCAAGAGCTTCTCCCACCCCAGCCTCCTGAGCAGCTGGGATTACAGGCACCTGCCACCACGCTTAGATAATTTTTGTATTTTTAGTAGAGACAGGGTTTCACCATGTTGACCAGACTAGTCTCAAACTCCTGAGCTCAGGTGATCCACCTGCCCTGGCTTCCCAAAGTGCTGGGATTATAGGTGTGAGCCACCATGCCCAGCCCCTTATTCTATCTCGACTAATTCAAATAGAAGTGATGAATTAGTCTTCACTCTGGTTGAAATTAGCTGGAATTTGACCTGCGATTCTTCTACCTTTTCCCTCTTTCCCCTCACTCTTGTTGCTACGTTGGGTTATTTTTTTCTCATTTATGATTTTCTCTGTCTCATAACTCCAGTCACCAAGATCATCAAACTTCTTTTGATGCAATCCTACTCATTTAACTCTACCCCATCACTCTGCCACGTTGCTCATCACCTCTTTTTGTAATACCTAGACTCCTGTAATAAGTCCTCATCAATCCATTGCCTCTTTTATCATGTATACGGTGCCACACAGCCTTGATGATGCCATTTGCTCAGAAACTTCTTGTTCACCTATGTAATATCTGAACTCTACTTAGGCTGACATTCAAGGTCTTTCATGTCGGTTTCAACCACTCTGCAATTATAACTCCTGTTTTTTCCTACGTGTTCCTGCTAGCTCTGATCCTCCCCACAAACATGTCATTTCCTGCCTTTGCTCATCAGATGCTCTCTGGTTAGACTATTCAAATCCTAGTCACCCTTTGAGCGCAGCTCAGGTGCCTCCTCCTCCAGGAAGGAGCCCTCACTGGCCCTGGTGCTCTCTCCTTCCTCCGAACTACTCACATGTGCTGTCTAAAGCACTGTTTGATGGCTCACTTGTGTGCTGCTTTTTCACATTTCAAGGTTTCAAAACCTGCCAAGGAAATCATGGGTTGTATTTTTAAAAATTATTATAGATGCCTGCATTCAGATTCTAAGAAATAACCATTTCATCAACCCCATGCTTTAATAACAGTCTTAAGAAATAAAGTATGTAAATCAAATTTAATTTTCTCCTCTACGGCATCAATCGATGATTTGGAAAAGGAAGAAGCCTGAACAATAATAATGAATTGTAAATATGCATTTCCAAGTTCTACGTGTTACTTTACTTATGAGCTCAGTTTTTCTTTTCACTGCTCATAGATACCTAAACAATGCAATCTTGTCATCAAGGTAATTGAATTGACCTCTCTGAACAAAGCCACGGCCCATGAGCTTATTTAAAAATCACTTGCATAACACAAGAGTGGAAAACCAAAAACCGTATGTTCTCACCTGTAAGTGGGAGCTCAGCTATGAGTATGCAAAGGCATACAGAGTGATATAATGGACTTTAGAGGTTCAGAAGGGGGAGACCGGGAGGGGAGTAGGGACAAAATACTGCACATTAGATACAATGTACACTACTTGAGTGACTGGTGCATTAAAATCTCCAAATTCACCACTATGTAATTCATCCACATAACAAAAAACCTACATATACTTCAAAAGCTATGAAATTTAAAAAAAGAAAACGTCACTTGCATTGTTGTCAATTTATTAAATGAAATATATTTATTTTATTTATTTTTGAGACAGAGTCTCGCTCTGTCTCCAGGCTGCAGTGCACTGACACGATCTCGGCTCACTGCAACCTCCACCTCTAGGGTTCAAGCGATTCTCCTGCCTCAGTCTCCCGAGTAGCTGGGACTACAGGTGTACACCACCACACTCAGCTAATTTTTGTATTTTTAATAGAGACGTGGTTTCACCATGTTGGCTAAGCTGGTCTTGATCTCCTGACCTCAGGTAATCCACCCACCTTGGCCTCCCAAAGTGCTAGGATTACAGGGGTGAGCCACCACGCTTGGCCATATTTGATTTTTTTCAAACAAGTATAGAGTTTTTTTTGGTGGACACAAGCAATTAGATTAAAGAAAATGAAATACCAAAAATAATGACAAAATACCAAAATAATGACAATAAACACCAATTATGAATTTGAGTATAGACAACTATGAATTGAGTATAGACAACTAAGCAAATACATAAATATGCAAACAAACAAATGCATAGATACAAATATGGGTCTAGACTACCACATGAATGAAATATACCTTTTAGTTGTTAAGAAATGAAGAGATCTTTCATCTCATAGCAGAGTAGGTACTATGTATGTATGTATATATTTCTGTTGAATAAATGAGTTCATTCATACCTGGATGAAAAAAACTATAAAATACAAATATGAGTACATAAATAAATAAACCTCTGCAATACCGGCAGTTGCTCCCTAGCTGGAAGAGAATGAAGGAATGAGATAAGGACTCAGGAGAGTGCTGGACCATCTACCCTGTGCTTTACAGAGGGAGTTGTCAAGAAAAGAGATCAGCAGGGTTTGTAGCCCGTGGTGCTCAGATGCCACAACTGCTGGGCTCATTCCCCCTGTAGCACTGGGGCCTGTTCTGATGTTGTCAGGATAAGGAAGTTCCTTACTTCCCTGTCTTCCTGCCACTGGACGCTCTCAAGTCCTTCATGGTCTGTCCTTGTTTGTGCCTCCGCTCTGTTGGCAAACTGCTCTCTTCCCCTGTCTGTGTTCCAGCCTGGCAGGCCAGAAGGGACAGCTTGGTTCCTTTTATAGTATTTCTCCAGCTCTCACCACATCCATCCTTTCACTGTCTTGCCCCAGGGAATGGGTCGGGGGCTCTGTGATCTTTGCCTTCGTTGAAGAAGTTTGTTTGTGCATGTCCACTGGAGCTGATCATTTTCTGCTATTCGCCTTGGTGACATCTTAGTCTTGAGGTTTATCTGAAATGTGATTGTTGCTGATTGATTGCTTCTAAACATGCTGGTGCAGCCATTTGAAAAATTAGTAGAGTCAGGGTTTTTCTTTTTGTTTTGTTTTGAGAACAGTCAAACCAGTTTGTGCAAAAGTATAATTATATACTTCAATTTTCCTCATAAAAGCTCAAAAGCATGGTGTAATCACTTGTACCATTAAGCTATCTAAATGTGCTTATTCAGATCAAGTGTAAATAAAGCCAAGCAAAGAATATGCTGGAAAAAGAAGTAGAATTTCATCACACATAAGACTATCCTGCATGATGATTGCACATAAATAGGTATTAAATCTATAGATAGACACTGTGAATTCATGCTTCTTACAGAAGACAGGCTTTCAAAATATAAAATCAAGTTGTGCAGTAAGTATTGCAATACAAATTCATTCTGTCCACTGAGCTAAATAGGTTTTAAAATTGTATACATTTGTGGAGAAAAAAATTAAGTGGATCACAGCAGTAGATGAAATTAGTTACACTTACATGAATTTGACTAATCATATATGCATGGTTGCAAAAAATTGACTACTTCCCAACTCAAATTTAACTGCTGTCAATGCTAGAATCTATAGGACCAAAATTATAACTTTATAATTTGTTAACTTTGTCTACGTACATAATCTCATTGATCTGCATTGATTTCTTATGAGGCAGGTATTATGATTCTCATTTTGCCAGTTAAGAAACTGAGGCTTCCCAGGGTTTGTGACCTCCCTAATATCACCTGACATTAAGTGATCTTGGAGAAAAAAATCAAAATCCTCTATGGTCAGTTCTTTTTTTTTTTTTTTCAATTTTTATTTTTATTTTACTTTAGGTGCATACTATATCTGGCATTTCTCCCCATGTTATCCCTTCCCACCCTCCCCACTCACCTTGTCCCTCCCCTAGCCGCCCCCCACCAACTGCCCCCGGTGTGTGATGCTCCTCTCCCTGAGTCCACGTGTTCTCATTGTTCAACACCCGCCTATGAGTGAGAACATGCAGTGTTTGGTTTTTTGTTCTTGTGTCAGTTTGCTGAGAATGATGGTTTCCAGATTCATCCAAGTCCCTACAAAAGACACGAACTCATAATTTTTTATGGTTGTAAATGTGCCATGGTGTATATGTGTCACATTTTCTTTGTCCAGTCTATCATTGATGGGCATTTGGGTTGGTTCCAGGTCTTTGCTATTGTAAACAGTTCTGCAATGGACATACATGTGATGTGTCTTTATAGTAAAACGATTTATAGTTCTTTGGGTATATACCCAGTAATGGGATTGCTGGGTCAAATGGAATTTCTATTTCCAGATCCATGAGGAATCACCACACTGTCTTCCACAAGGTCAGTTCTTAATTAGCAACCAGAGTTCTTTGTTCATTAAAATGTTTAGATGTTTTCCTCATTTGTGCATTCATAAGTGGTTCTATGTGTACTTTCTCAAGAGTTGCTATACATCACTATTGGAGGAAAATTTCTTATATGTAATGCTCACATCTACTCTAGGAGTCAATCAACCATTCCAGGTATTTTGATCTTGTTCTGAGGTATTTTTCATTGGTAGGAGTTTGGGATAGGCTTTTGTATTGCTTTAGGCACAGTTTATATGTAAAGTTTAAAATGTCAAACAGTGAAGGAATCTAATCATTTCTAAATAAAAAAGTCTAAGGAGGTTTCACTTTCAGAAAGATGAACTTTCATTTTTTCATAAGATTATCTGATGCTTTCTATTTTACTCTAAGTACCCAGTTTATGTAAAAGCATAAAAGTAATTTGTGGAATCAGTATTTATTATCTCAAGAAAAATGTGTAATTATAAATGAAAAAGACCTCTAATGTAGTAAAATAATAATAAACTTGTATTAATGGCTTAAATGTATTAAAATATAGGACCTAATATCTCTAAATTTATAATCGCTGTTTCCAATGTACCTTGGCAAATTTTCCGTCTACTCTGGCTATCAGGAAGCTCAGAGTCTAATTTACAGGCTAAATTTGCACTTACTACATCTTAATGTCCTTCCTGATTTCTTCTGCAAGATTTTTCCTGATCCTTTGAATTTGATACTAATGGGATACACATTTTAATTATAATTTGTCTCAATTCCATTAAGAAAGTTGGTGTGATTTGTTTAACATTATTTCAACATTTATTAAGCACCTACTATCTACGAGATCTCAGGATACAGAGTTAAGTAGGAAACAGCTTCTGCCTTCAAGCCAATTATGAATTCACATATAGACAACTAAGCAACTAAATAAATATACAAACAAACAAATAGCTCATGCATAGATACACACATGCATCTAGACTACCACGTGAATCAAACATACCTTTTAGTTGTTAAGAAATGAACAGATCTTCCATCTCACAATAGGGTAGGTACATTATAAATGAGTTCATTCATACTTGGATGAAAAAGAAACTGTAAAATATAAACATGATTACATAATAGAATAAAATTTCAGAGAAAATAATATATCTTAAAAATCTAGGAAAAAATAGAACTAATTCTAGAGTGATCTCAAGAGACAGAACATGGAGATTTTTCTTTTTGTTTTTCTATTGCGGTAGCGTCTCACTCTATCACCCAGGCTAGTGTGCAGTGGTGTGATCTCGGCTCACAGCAACCTTTGGGTTCAAGCCATTCTTGTGCCTCAGCCTCCCGAGTAGCTGGGATTACAGGCGCCCGCCACCAAGCCTGGCTAATTTTTGTATTTTTAGTAGAGAGGGGAATTTCACCATGTTGGCCAGGCTGGTCTCGACCTCCTGACCTCAAGTGATCTGCCCACCTTGGCCTCCCAAAGTGCTGGGATTACAGGTGTGAGCCACTATGCCTGGCAGAGAACATGGAGTTTTTAGGTTCTCCCTCTCCCAGCATGTCAACAGGCAGCACGGCCATGGAGTGCAGTCCACCTCTTGGTGCTTTAGGATTGCATGTTATCCTCTCCACATTAGATGCAGGTTGGGATCTCTGTTATACCAAGGACCTCATCTACCTTGAACATGCCATCTGGAGAAAGCTTTCTGAATAATCTTAAAGACTTCACTGACATGTCATGTTCAACTAAGCTACCATATAGGGCATTTCTTCATCTGCTGTTCGATGAGTACCTATCATGTGAAAGTTCCCTTGAAGTGGGGGATAAAAATAATACAAAGGGACTAAAAAATAATTCATCCTAAAGTGAAGTACTGGTGGTTCTAACCAACTGGATCATTGATGTTGCATAGTTTTATGAAACTAGTGATGTCTAACACATGCCTAAAGCAGTCTAAAAACTGATTTGGGGAGAAAAAAATGTTTGTAGAAGATGTCTCATAATGCTTTCGGAGTATCTACTGCTGAAATCACTGAAAAGGTCATTTATTAAATAGATCTGATGTAGTCAAAAGTATCTCATATCTTCCAACAAAATGAACAATGGATGCTTCTTAGCAGCAAGCCCGTGAGAAAGGAATTGCACCTCATCAGGCATTCTGTAATTCTGCAACCTATCTTCTGAAAGGTCTGTACTAGGTAGATATTTCTTTCTTTTCTTTTCTTTTTCTATTTTATCTTGAACATGGGGAAGGTTAAGGCAGAGAGCAAGAGTTTTGCAAAGGCACTATAGTCTGGGCTAAATTGAGTTCCTCCTACCTCCGCTTGTTATCAAAGCTGCCCATAGTACAAAAAGTACTCTTTGCCACACAGATTTGTACTTGTAAATGTGTTGCAAAACCCAGGTAAGACTTGCTAGGGCAGCCCAATCTTGTTTGTGCAATAACAATAAGTGAAGGTTGAAAGTATTCTGGCAACCAAAAGTTATCCCAATAAATTGGATTCTACCTTGTTTACCATACTTCCCAAATTCACTAGGCCTTTCTGGAAATGCAACATTTTTAACTTAAAAATCATCAATATGTGAATGGCCTACATGTTCAGGATGTAGGCCATTCACAGGATGCTCAGGAACAGAAGGAACCAAGGAAAGAGCTAACAGGTTAAAGCCTTCTTTGAAAACAATTTGCAATTGAAGGACAATTGAAAAGATTGGGAGTTTACATATAGAACCTGATTGCTTCAAACTAGATTGCATTAAAGCATCGTTGAATGATCCATGGCACCAATAGCAAAGAAAGTGTGTAAAGCATATACACTCTTAGGCTATTTTTGGCTTAGTTTTATATATATATATATATATATATATATATATAAAAGTTACCCAACAATCGGTAATGGCAGAATGGCCAGACCTAGAGCCTGGAGCCTAGAACCTTCTCCCTCTGGCTTCCTGCTTCCTGTACCACCCGGCCAGGAGAACATGCAGACATAGGGTTTCTTTCTCACTTTGTAGGTGAAAATGTGGTTGACTTTGGATCTTCTATCTGACTTTTTCCATGGCCACTTTTATGCTTATTTATGTAATCATTCTACATCATATTTATAGGGTGACTCTTCCTGATTTTAAAATTTTCTCTGTTGCAGGGAGGTGGGGATGGTTAATGGGTACAAAAAAATAGAAAGAACAAATAAGACCTACTATTTGATAGTAAAATAGAATGACTAGAGTTCATAATAACTTAATTGTATATTTTTAAATAAATTAAAGAATGTAATTGGATGTACTTATTTAACATTGCACACCTGTATCGAAACATCTCATGTATCCCATAAATATATACACCTAGAATGTACCCACAAAATTTTTTTTAAAAATTAGAAAATAAGAAATAATTTTTTTTCTCTCCTTATGTTTCCTGGGAGTCTTCATCAGAGCTGACCTTTTGGACTGAATTCAGAGTCTAAACTGAGTCTTCACTACGTGAAGGCTTGGGGCTGGCTCTAAACAAAACTAGGGGTGTGGAATATTCAAAGTGCAGCCCTCCTGGGCCCTCCTGTCTGGAACCTCTCTCTTGACCTGGTATTTCTTCTGTGTTGATATCCCTTTTCTTCCTCTTACCTTCTGTTAGTCACTATTCCTAATGAAAAGACTCTCCAAAGCCCTGGAGCACCTGGCCCACCTCTCCTTGCACGGGCTCCTGACTTCACTGGTAGGTTCGAGGGGCTGCCTGGGTCTCAAACTTCCTTTGATCTCCAGGCACAGACTGTACCTTCTGGGGATGGTGTGCATCACAAGTCATGGAGGGAGCTTGTCATAGAGAGCAGACACACTCCTTTCAGCTCTGTGCTATTGATTCTGTAGGTCTGGTATGGGACCTGGGAGCCTTCATATTTTAAAAATATCCCAGGTAATTCCAGTGCAATCAGAAACCAGATATATATTTTCAAATGGCTGCTTATACTCCAAGAAAAGCTCAAATATGATGAATTTTAGATAGGCAGGTGAAGAAGGTGAGCTTCTTCGGAAACATTGGCTTAAACTGATTAAGCTTTGAGGAGGCTCAGGACCCAGGGCAAGTCTTTTCCAAGAATAATATGCTCTTGAGTCTGACCCCCCCACCAAGTCCTGCTTTGTTTGCCTGAAGGGAGCTATAGAGGATGTTAGAGATAAGGTCGGATGGAAACCAGCCCAGGTGCAGCCAAATGATAGCCAGGCGAGAGGCTACTATATGGAAAACTCCCCTTTGAGTCACAGAAAACATCTTTTCGAAACACTGTTCTTTAGGAGAGAATGCTTCCAAGTTGACAGTAAATGTACCCAGCCGTTTGTAGGTTCAGCCATCCTCAGACTTTTTGGTCTCAGGAAACCTATGTTCTTAAAAATAATTGACCACCCCAGAGAGCTCTGTTATATGCAGGCTGCTTCTATCAATATTTATTGTATTAGAAATTAAAACTGAGAAATATTTTCTTCCTTTTTTTTTTTTTTAAGACAGAGTCTCACTCTTTCTCCCAAGCTGGAGTGTAGTGGCATGATCTCGGCTCACTGAAACCTCAGCCTCCTGGGTTCAAGCGATTCTCCAGCCTCAGCTTCCTGAGTTGCTGGAATTACAGGCGTGTGCCACAACGCCTGGCTAATTTTTGTATTTTTGGCAGAGATGGGGTTTTACCATGTTGGCCAGGCCAGTCTTGAACTCCTGACCTCAGGTGATCCACCTGCATCCGCCTCCCGAAGTGCTGGGATTATAGGTGTGAGCCACTGCGCCCAGCATAAAACTAAGAAATACTTGCAGTCATT
The DNA here is from genome assembly GCA_963573385.1 of Cacajao melanocephalus. Taxonomy (NCBI): domain Eukaryota; kingdom Metazoa; phylum Chordata; class Mammalia; order Primates; family Pitheciidae; genus Cacajao; species Cacajao melanocephalus. The sequence continues at coordinate 143,732 of CAUYLG010046339.1, forward strand.
ATTTAGTTCATTTAAAATAACAACAATAAACCATTACTTTCATGTCAACACATATTTTATGAAAAATAATTTTATTTTCCCAAACAACAATAATGAGGAAGAAGAATGGCATTGTTTTACATTTTTACCAATCTCTTTAATATCTGGCTTAAGAGAAGAGAGCTTGATTCTCCTATCTGTTTCATTTTCAGTCAGTTGAGTTGGTTGTGATGTCACAGTTCATATTGACTACACCCTACACACCCATGGGACAATGATATTTATAATGCCGAATAATGTCTTGACATTCTTATCAAATAGTTTTGACCTTGAGGAGCCTCTGAAAAGGTTATGGGGATCTTGGCACCCCCACTTTGAGAAGCACTAGATAGCTCATCCCTTCTTCCTGTCTTGTCCTGTATGGACAGGACTTTATGTGTAGATATACTGGAATACTTTCCTTTGTGAACACAGCTTACCTACTTTTGTGACTGTTCTAAAAGAAACATGTTCCAGTTGTGTGAAAATCATCTTCTTTTTTCTTTTTTGAGATGGAGTCTCTTTCTTTCACAGAGGCTGGAGTTCAGTGGAGCAATCCAATCATCTTTCCTTTTTTTCTTTCTTTCTTTCTTTTCTTTCTTTCTTTTTTTTTTTTTTTTTTTTTTTAGATTTAATCTCTCTCTGTCACCCAGGCTGGAGTTTAGTGGCGCAATCCTGGCTCACTGCAACCTCCACCTCCCAGGTTCAAGCGATTCTCCTGCCTCAGCCTCCAGAGTAGCTGGGATTACAAGCATGTGCCACCATGCCCGGCTAATTTTTGTATTCTTAATAGAGATGGGTTTCTCCATGTTGGCCAGGCTGATCTCGAACTCCTGACCTTGGCCTCCCAAAGTGCTGGGATAACAGAAGTGAGCCACCACACCCAGCCACAAGAAAATCGTCTTCTTTTGCAAATGTCTCTGTGTTGAATAATCTTCATGAGTTGAATTTAATGTCATGTTGATTCTTTCAAGACAACATTCTATTTCCAAAAGCCTAGACTTTCTGGAAATTAAATAAGGAATCTAGGAGTTGATAATAAATGATGGAGGAAGGTGTGACTCATTGACTCCCTGGGGCATAATTCACTCTGGAGATGAGTTTTGACAAGTTGGAATGGTGCGTCATGGAACTGCAGATGGATTTTGCTTGCTAAATAAATGTCAATGGACCTTACCCAGTCCACTGAAGATTAAGAATAAAGCAATCTTGGAAGTCTATAATTAACCTTGTGGCTAATAGAACAACTACATAAGAACAGACTCTGTGTGTGTGTGTGTGTGTGTGTGTGTGTGTTGGAGGGTGTGATGCAGTGGTTCACAGTATTGTGACACATACATGTTTATGATACAAGTATAAAAGGTTCTAGGGAAAATATAGCTTACTCTATTAAAGTAATGTGTCTTAGTAACATTCCAATGGCAAGCCTATTTATTCTGCTTTTGTTTATGGATAACTTGTCTCTATTCTATACCTGTGTATATAGTTCTTTGTTGTAATTATCTTTCCAATTAAAAAGAAAAGGACTGGGCAGCGTGGCTTACACCTGTAATCCAGCACTTCGGGAGGCTAAGGAGAAAGGCATCATTAAGCCCAGGAATTCAAGACCAGTGCTGGCAAAATAGAGAGACCCCATTTAACAAAATAAAATGAAACAAATTTTAAAATTAGCCAGGCATGGTAGCAGGCGCCTGTAGTCCCAGCTACTTGAGAGACTGAGGCAGGAGCATTGCTTGAGCCCAGCAGTGAGCTATGATTGTACCACTGCACACAACCTGGGTGACAAAGTGAGACTCCATCTCAATAATCTAAACTAAACTAAAATAAAAAGTTTCTGGGTCAGGTTGTCTTATGTTAAGTGCGCTGGAGTTGTGGTATTAGGTGCATGTGGGAAAGGTGTCTTCTCATGTGATGGCTACAGGGTCTGGGCCTCTGCTCTATGCACAGCTATCCCTCAATCAGAAGTGATAGCAAACATGTCTTGATTGCGAATGTGTATGTATTCATATTCAGACACGCAGGTTCCGTTAACCATTCTGCAGTTACAGAACTGTAATAAAAAGCTGACCTTTTTATCATACCTGTGTCAACATTTGAAAGCTAATCCACTTTCTTGTAGACAGAAATTGATCAGAATGTGTGTATTCAAGCATATTAAGTGAAATAAAGATTTTTTTTTAGATTTTGAAATTTTGGTCCTTCTTCCTATCTTTGCAGTTAATGCCCACATTTCTCCATTTTTACTTTAAAGCCTAATTTGAAGAAAATTTCTTTGATTTTAAAAAATTGACTTGTATATTTAAAAACCTCTTTATTATTATATATAGACTTGATTATACTATTTTAACAGAAGTACTAAATGTCACAATTATTATTTCCCTAAAAATATGGAATCTCCATAACCTCAATATATTCTTAAATAAGAATACTGACCTCAGAACTTCTCTTAGCTACAAAGAACTGCCCCAGTGAAGGAATTACTTCCCTATCCCAAAGAGCTGCAGGACTACTCTGTCCCTCTCTGTCAGTAATGTCCCTCACAGCTGTTCTTCTTTTCTGACAACAGTCATGTCCTGGCCACAGAGGCTCTGAGCATCATTTTGCCACGGCTGTGTCGGGACCCCTGTATACAATATGTGCCTCTATGATCCTATACTTCCTAGTGGTTCTGCCCACGCACTCAATAGATTTCTCCTCTGCCCTTATTCTATTTCATCACTAGTCTCTGTTCATCTTTTTCACCCCTTATCAGTGCCTGATCCTCTTTTTTTATTCTCTTCTGAAACACCTCCTCCTGGCCTCACAGTGGACTGGCTTTCAGGACCTATGAACGAGCATTGGCGATGTGCCTGGAGGATTGGCATGCACTGTGTAGAAGCATGTATGTGTGTGGTGTGTGTGGTCTCACATGAGAGCGCATTATTTTGGTGGTGCCAATGTGACATGCTTTCCTGTTCCCTCCTCCATCCCTGACTTCCAAACAGGAGGCACACAGGTGGCCTTCTGCCACCTGACTTCCATACATAACTTCCCATTTCCAAAGAGACTTCTTGGGAATAGACCCAGCAATAAGATGGTGACCCAAATAAGCTCCAGTGTGGGACAGACAGGTTCCATCTATGCGTGGTTTACTATCTGCCTCATTGTAGCCCCTTGTAAATGTCTAGAAAAGATCAAGCAACCAACATTCCAGATTTCTACACTGCAAGTGGGGAAGTGTATCTGGCGACTGCCCTGAAGCAAGAGAAAGGGAGTCCATGATTTCTGTGAAGTGAGGGAGGTTATTTTTTTTCAATTCCAGCAAACAGTTTTGCAGGGTAAACATTGTAGGCTAATGAACCTCCTTAAATTCCAACACTTCATGGATTTGTATGGTTGCAAATTAGACTCAGCAGTATGGGATGCTATAGAAAATCCAACAGTCTACTCTTTGAGTTAACTGCATGAAAAATCTCTGCAATTATTTTATCAGCCCAGATACATGGAAATGAGTATTTCAGTCCAGATGAATGTAGGGGGTAGATGAGAAAGGGAATTTCAGAAGATAATGGCTATTCAAAATGACAACAGAAAATGAGGATGTAGTTAGAATCAGGCTGGGCATCTGATCACTTAAGGATTTTGACAATAAGATAGCACCCACTATGCATTTTCTTTCCCTCCTTCCCTCCCTCCCTCCTTCTCTTCCTTCCTTCTTTCTTTTTTGACAGTCTTGTTCTGTCACCCGGGCTGGAATGCAGTGGCACTACCTCAGCTCACTGCAACCTCAGCCTCCTGGGTTCAAGCAATTCTCCTGGCTCAGCCTCCCAAGTAGCTGGGATTACAGGCATGTGCCACCACACCTGGCTAATTTTTGTATTTTTAGTAGAGATGGAGTTTCATCATGTTGGCCAGGCTGGTCTCAAACTCCTGACCTCAAGTGATCTGCCTGCCTCGGCCTCCCAAAGTGCTGGGATTACAGGTGTGAGCCACCGTACCCGGTCAGATTTCATGTAATGCATCATACATGAGACAAAGATGCCCTTGGACGTTGTTCCTGTCCTCAGGGAGTGCAGGTCCAGTAGAGAGGAGGGACAGATGACACAGTACAGTGTAACACAGCAAGAGGCACCAGAGGGTCAGAACATCAGAACGTTGCATGAGACACCTGTTCTGCCTGGGAGTGAATGGCAGACCCATGTGGAGGAGCCGGGGAGGGACGGTAGGTGCAGCGTCTCAGGCTGTGGACAGCCTAGTGTGGCTTTTACCGCCAGGAATTCAGTGCTTCTGGTGCCTGAGGGAGGCAGCAGTGGAAGCAGGGAACAGTACTGGGGGCAAAATCAGCAGGAAGACTGTAGTTGGCAGCCCAGGGGCAGGTGAAGGGTAAATAGGGCCGGGGCCCTGAGATTCTAGTTTGCCTGCCTGGGTGAGTGCCTGCAATGGGAGAGGAGGAGGCAGGGAAAAGGGAGAGAAATAGCGCTGAGGACAGGGGAGGGAAGTGTGATCATCATTTTGGTGTATTTATTAAGACGTGATAAAATAACTCTTGGGAGCTGGCAGGTAGCATCTTCCGGACACAGAGGTTACCTGAAAACACATCTAAAAATCAGATATGATAAAGTCAAACCACAGGTTTCTATGTTAATAGAGAAGTATTATGCCCCAAAATTAAATTCTTAAAACATCCTTAATAATATTACTTCCCTTTTAGATACAATGCTTGATATATTTCCAGCATGTCATTCATTTTTTTTTTGTCTCCTTCACAACTGAAAGCAGTCCATCAGGTTAAATCTAGTGAATAAAGAATCTTCATTTGTAGCAAGGTTAGCAATCTTTATTTGTGTTGTATCAAGTGTATGAAATGGAGTTACATATCTCTTATCTATAGTGTCTGCTTTCGTCTGTATTCATTTTTAAATTTATTCATTATTCATACATTCATTCGTGGTAAGGAGAACACTTCACTTTTTTCCCCTCTGACCACTGCCTTGCTGAGGTATCCTTTTTAAAAAAAGAAATTATATATTACAGACACAGGTAACATACCCTATATACCGAATTCCATGTCCCCCTTTCCTCCCCAGGAATAACCACCATCCTTTAATTTTATGTTTTTGTTTCTCTTGTACATTTTTAACACTTTAACTGTAAGTCCTGGTGTTGAGAAAGAATAAATATATTAGCAGGACTTGCAGTTAAACACTCAATACTGTTTTTGTTGCTTTAAATTTTATATAAATTCTCTCACTCTCAGCTGAGATCTGTAACCTACTTTTCATCCTCGGTATTATATTTCTTATATTTCTCTATAGTAATCCATGTAGTTTATTCGTATTAACTGCTCTATAACATTCCATTATATGAATATACTAAATGTCTCCTGTAAATCAAATTTCAGTGTTCATTTCACTTTTTACTATTTAAAAATAGCAAAAATAACTGTAATGAGTGTTCTATCTCCTTGTGTATGTAGGCTAGAATTTCTCTAGGGCATATATTTAGGAATAAATCGGCTGGGCTGTAGGGTACGAGCATCTTCAAGCTGATTTGGTACTGTCAAATTATCCCTAAAGTAATTGTTTTAATTACACTCCCACCAGCAATGGAGTAGAGTCCTCTTAAACTTGGAATGGTCCAACGCTAACATTTTACCAATCTGATGGCAGGAAAAACTGTCAGATTCTTCAACTATTCTTTCCTATGTCTTCAAGTAGCTTTTATCCATTCAAAAACATTTTCTTGCATCTGAAAAGTCCCACGACAAACAATAAAAGCCTTGAATGTTTTCTAGACCGATACACAGATTTACTGCTAAATGTAATGTTCATTTTAGTGTCCAAATGCTGTATAATGCATTATTTTTGAGCTATTATTGAAACAACGTATCTCTGTGCATGCAAATAGTTACCTTCAGATTAGACTTTTGCATATTTTTAAAAGATGGAAAATGTATCCCGCAATCCTTGCCTTTAGCTATATATCTATATATTTATAAGCCTTTTGGTGAAGCATCATTTACTGCAGCTAACTTATATTAGGATTTATTGTGCAAAGTTGGAGAAGAGGATTTCCAGAAATCCACTATACATAAAGTTGAATAACTGTAAATAAGAAGAATTTTGAAAATGCAATGACCTCAATGACAAGTGGTTACTAAATAATAACTAAACTTGGGGCAGATACACTCAGAGAAAAAACAAATATATTAGCAGTATGGTAAGTAAAGAGATAATAGTCCTAAAAGAAGATGGGGTGTTTTCAGCAACTTTAAGCTGTAGAATATCTTTGGGTCAGCCAATAAGGAAAAGTATGTTTGGTGAAGCAATATTTGCTATTTATTTCCCCCTAGGTAAAGCTGTATACATGGATAAAAATTTCATTAGCAGTTATATATTCAGTTTAAGAACAAAAAATCACAAACATTCCATATGCATGTACAAAAGATGCCCAAACACGGGTGTTGAACAATGAGAACACATGGACACAGGGAGGGGAGCATCACACACTGGGGGGTCTGTTGGGGGGAAATAGGGGAGGGACAGTAGGGGGTAGGGAGTTGGGGAGAGACAGCATGGGGATAAATGCCAGATATAGGTGATGGGAAGGAAGGCAGCAAATCACACTGCCATGTGTGTACCTATGCAACAATCTTGCATGCTCTTCACATGTACCCCCAAACCTAAAATGCAATAAAAATAAAAATTAAAAAAATAAATAAATGAAATAAAAATAACAAGAACAACAAAAAAGATGCCCAAATAATTACTCACACAAGACATAACTTAATTTAAAGCAAGTAGACAAGGTGGAAACTTTAGTTAGTATAAATAACTACTGGGCATTTAATTAATTGCCTTTTTAAAAAGACAGGCAAATTTAAAGATTAAAGATGATATAGCTCTACACCTTGTTAAATATTTCAGAAAAAGAAAGCCTTAGTAATACCTAATTATAATTATTAATTTGTACAATAAAAAGCAACATGAATATCATGAAGTAATTAGAGAAGTTATGTGGTATTCACTAGCCCTACCACAATTACTACACACACACATGCACACACACAATCACTATCATCACAGCTACTACATGCTTACACACAGCTACATACTCCAACACCACCACCACCGCCTCATTACATGCTTATACACATACACCCCAGTGGAGTGCCTTAAATATTTTAGAGGGAAAAGGCAAGCAAATGGCTGCACAAATTTTGACATTATTAAACTGATATATCCAGAATGGTGAACTAGTTTATTCAATTACCATTGTGAATCCATTAATACATTATGCAACTTATTTCAAACCATTTTTCGAAAATTACAAAATAGGTTTCATTTCTTGATATTTCTTCTCTATTTCTTTCTGCTTATCTTATCCTGAATTTTTCTCCCTCCTTGATTGCTTATATTATCCATCTTAAATTACTTTTATTTTATTTTATAGTCACTTTAATTTTCTATCATATTACATTTTAAGCCAATTGCTAGCACCATTAGGAAGAGATTAAGGACTTTCAAGGCCAAAAACATTATCTGCTATAATAATGTGAAATCTGTGTAACAGTGCCCAAGAATATCTTCTTTCAATAAGAAAAAAATTGAACCTACTAGTTTAAATTTAAAATGAAAGATAACAAAATATCTTCCATGGACACTTGATGTATGATAATTAAAATATACATATATTTTACTCATAAAAATTTTAATATATGCTTAGGAAAAAATAATTTTGTCTAATTTGACTGATTTCCTATTGGTCAATCATTTTGGAAGACTTAGTTATGCTTTAAGATAATCCTGCATAGAATTCAGAAACATTTACATAAGGATATGTGTTTATGTACACGAAGATCTTGACGTATCTGGAGGCTACAGTTTAAAATTAAATATTTCTCTAAAACAGTTTCTAAGTGAAAAAAAAATTTATTATTTCTTGTTTCTCTTTTTAGACTTTATAAAATATAGAAAATAAAATTACCGCTGGGTGCGGCGGCTCACCCCTGTAATCCCAGCACTTTGAGAGGCCGAGGTGAGTGGATCACAAGGTCAGGAGATGGAGACCATCCTGGCCAACATGGTGAAACCTCGTCTCTACTAAAAATACAAAAATTAGCTGGGCATGGTGGCATGTGCCTGTAGTCCCAGCTACTTGGGAGGCTGAGGCAGGAGAATCGCTTAAACCCAGTGGGTAGAGGTTGCAGTGAGCCGAGATCATGCAACTGCACTCCAGCCTGGCGACAGAGCAAGACTCTGTCTCAAAAAACAAAAACAAGCAAACAAAAATTACCAGTTTCCCATATAACTAATATAATCTGATGTTTCTAAAATAGTCTAAACGGAAAGCCTTATTCTGTTTTATAAACATTATTTAAAATCTGGTTTTTTGTTCATGAAATTGAAAAGCTAAAAATCCAAACGCCAATAGAGAAAAAAAAAAAAGAACTAAAAAATAAGAGATGTAGTTACAAAAATACACAATTGTGTAATTTGAGAGGCTGCCATGAGAACTAATGAAACAAGGGTAATAAATAGAGAAGGCTTTAGAAAAGATGCCAGCATCCCAGGAAATGTGAACTGGCTGTGATGCTTATAAACCTGAGGCTTGAGGCCTCTCACTTATAGGGATCCCTGTGAGTTCCAGGAGTTACAGGATGTTCCAATTGCTGAAATAGGTCTACATCTTCAAAGCTCCAGTGATTTGCTGTGATTTCTTTTCTCAGGCCAATAAACCTTCACATTTGCATTTAATTCTATAATCCTAATTTTGCATTCTTTTACTTGGAGTTCATTCCAAATACAGTTGTCAGAATTAGCAAGTAAAATTCAGGATTCCCAGTTAAATGTGAAAATCAGGTAAACAGTGAATAACCTTTTAGCCTAAGTATGTCACGAGAGGTGTTTGGGACCTACATGTATTAAAATTTTATTATTTGTTTGGCTGAAATTCAAATTTAACTGGATACCAGGAATTTCTCTGGTAACTCTATCCCCAAATTACATATACTTCAGGCTTCACAAAACCTGAATCTACTACATTTTCCTTCTGGGTAAGAAGGACTCAAAGAGGAAACTTATGGGATCATTAGAATCATTCTTTAAGAATCGGAAGAAACTTTAAGGAAACTCTAGTGTCAGCCCCTCAATCTCCTTCTTTGTAGATAGAGGAACTGGTGTGAGATCAGATCGCGGCTGGGCCTAGAACTCGGTGCCCCCGAGGCCCAGGATTGCACCAGGGCCAGAGGCTCCACTCTCAGCCTCAGCCTCGCCCTTGCCTGCTGAGAAAGCGCTTGTTCCTTCTCAGGCCGCCTGGAAGCTCTGTCTGCACAGTCACTGCAAAGCAGCTTCCAGAGGAAAACTATGAGTCAGCAGGGTCTGGCTTGACCCTGGATTGTCTGCTTCTTATCCTGACACACTAGGACACTCAGGGCCCTTGGGCTTATCTGACTGTCACTGATCTCATCGCTTTGCCTCTCCACCCATCCTTTCCTGGTCCCAGGCTGGAATACCACTTCAAGATCTCTCTCTCTAGGCCTTCTAGCAAACCCACTACACCTGAAAGAGGCTGTGGGAGGCTGGTTCCAGGCAGCTATTCCCATGATCGTGGCTCCTTAATCATAGAGCCCTTTGAGAATCCATTGAAAGCTATGGATTTCCTGGTTCCAAAGAGGTACCGAGGTAATTTTGCATCTAATATCAGGGGACTCATAGATCTCCTAATGTCCTGTTTTTGGCCCCACTGGTTAAGCATCTCTGTGTCATACCATGCTTATGCACTGATATATACAAGAAGGTTGGTCCCTACCAAAACCTCCTGGGCACACATGCCCTAACATTGAATATTTGTCTTGAGAAACCCAGGACATTCAGCCCATGGTAGGACATGTCTTGCAACACAACATACTCATTTATGGGGACAAGGGAGCACTACAGGCACTTCCAGAGGCGCCAAGTTGCATTTTAAATAAGGAGCAATATTTAGGAAACCAGAGAAATTCTCTAATAAGGGACTCCAGGCATGGAGAACAGGCTGGCTGAAGCTGGGTGTGGTGAGGCACAACTGTAGCTATTCAGGAAGCTGAGGTGGGAGGATTGCTTGAGCCCAGGAGTTCAAGGCTACAGTGAGGTAAGAGTGTGCCACTGTACTCCAGCCTGGGTTTCAGAGGGAGACCTTGCCTCTCTTTTTTTTTTGAGATGGAGTCTTGCTCTATCCTCCAGGCTGGATTGCAGAGGCATGATCTTGGCTCAATGCAACCTCCACCTCCCGGGTTCAAGTGATTCTCCTGCCTCAGCCTCCTGAATAGCTGGGATTACAGGTACGTGCCACCACACCCAGCTAATTTTTGTATTTTCAATAGAGACGGGGTTTCACCATGTTGGTCAGGCTGGTCTCAAACTCCTGACCTTGTGATCTACCCACCTCAACCTCCCAAAGTGCCGGGATTATAGGTGTGAACCACTGCACTCAGCCGAGACCTTGTCTCTTAAACAAATAAACAAAAACAGGCTGACTGAGAAATTTCCCTCTCAAAGTACACCATGCCATTGATCCTCACACTGGCCATGTAGAGTGCCAATAATAATGATAGTAGCTTCTAGCATGGACTAGATGCATTGACTAGTCATCATAGATGGCTGCTCACTATATCACAGGCATCATGCAAAGTACTTTGATGAAACCTCTGTGAGGCAGGCATCGTTATCAATCCCTTTATTCAGATGAGAAAGTGAAGGCTGAGAGACTTTAAATAACTGGCTCAAAGTCAAGCAGGTTCAAACCCAGGAAGCTATGAAGCCATCTTACTCTATGCAGTCTTCCATGAGGAGTCCACGATCGTACCTTTGAAAGCTGAGTAACTTCTGCTGGGCTGGAGATTGCAGGCTGCAATATCTGCTCTGCTCACTAGTCGCTCCTTTTTTTGCCCTCTGGGCAAACATCTGGGAAAGGGAAAATCCAGTGGCTGCTTGAGGGTGTTCATTCTGGGAGCAGTTAGGAGGGTGATTAGAGAGATCTGGTCAAAACAGAAAAGTTTGGATCCACTATTTTTAAAGGCATTTGGAATTTGCACAGCTTTTTTTCCTCTTTGAAATTTTCTTTAAAAACAATTTCAAGTTGAATATCTCTTATCCAAAAGGCTTGGGACCAGAAGTGTCTACATTTGACGTGGGGATTTTTTTTCGGATTTTGGAATATTTGCATATGCATAATGAGATATCTTGGGGTTGAAACCCAAGACTAAGCAGGAAATTCATTTATGTTTCACATACACTTCATGCACATAAGCCTGAAGGTAATTTTATTTTTCTCTTAAGGACACTGGATAACCCTGGGGAGTGCACTTGTGTTTTGACTGCTGCTGGTCACATGAGGTGCAGTGTGGAATTTTTCACTTGTGTCACAACAGCACCCAAAAAGTTTCAAATTTTGAGCATTTAGGATTTTTAGATTAGAAGCGTTCAATCTGTACTACAATGAAAGAGGAAGGGCTACTGCCTCAGGGACAGAAGTGAATGAATTTTTAAAAATCACATGTACCCCATCTTTGGGCCCAGTGACCTGAGCTGGCTGTTTAGGTGATAGGAAATAGTAAATTGTGATTTGGCTCGATCATCTAAACACAAATGTGATCCAGGAGCAAGTCCTCTCCAGCCCAGCCCCACTGTGTCATCTGCCAGACATCCCTCACTGCAGATCCTCTCGGCAGAGACAGCTAATGGTCCCTCATCCCTCTTTACCCCTCCCTCACCCTAGCTTCCAGCCTCAGAATCAGGCTCCCCTGCAATGAGCCCCCGGCACCCTACGCCTGCCTTGTTTAAGGGCTAGAAAAGCTGACCTCTACTTGGGTTCTTCACATTTTCAAAGAATCAGCTTCCAAACCTGCTCTGTGTTTAGGGAATTCTCTGGTTAAAACCCCCTGCTTATGATCATTCCAGTGTACACTTGGTGAATTTAAACCTATTGTGAATTTAATGTGGTCTAATGAGCTTTGCTTAGGAAAAAACTGTTCTTGGGTCACAGAATCACATTTGTTGCTCTCACCAGCCAGCTTTTAATTACATGCTTTTGATTACCAGGGCAACGAGGGGAAAGACTGAGTCCTCTGGGTGACCTCATCACCCCAAACAGACAAACAAGGAAAATAGCAGGCACTCTGTCTTAGATGGAGCATTGCATTTATCTATGAAGCAACACATTTATGGGGTGACTTTATCTTGATAACAGTGTGGGATGGTAGCTGCTTCTGGATTGGCTTTTGTTTCTTTGTAGACTTTGGACTCTTTAGAAAAGAGACGGTATAGATATATATTTGATTTTGTGCTCTTCCAACACACACACACACACACACACAGGCACACACACACACACACACAGAGACACACACACACTCCACATTACCTCATACACTTCTTTATGCTGAGTTAGAATTTATTTGTTGTTAAACTGACTGGCAAAGAAGTGTTAAATGTTTCAGGAAAGAAATGCGCAGATTAGAAGCCTCACAGGATCAGGAGTAGGGAGAGGCCACATAGCAGTTTCTAGAGAGACAAGAATCTGCCCTGGGACATGGAGAACGCAGTTGGCCAGTTGGAAGGAGTACATTTTGACATCAGAAGCAGTGGAGACCTCTGGCTCTCTGGGTCCCACCTGCATCCCCATGCCTTTGCCAGCTTCCTGCACACTAGCCCTCCCTCCAAGGGCCAGAGAACCTTCCTTTCACTGCCCGAGGCTTTCTCTGAATAGTGTGAAGGCTGCTTTGCCCACCTATGAAGCAGGCCAGAAGTTCCAGGAAATTAACACCCCTGGGAGCAACTCTCAGCCAATGACTGACCACTGGTATATGTATTAGATATCTCTGCTTCCTAAAAAAATAATGTGTAGTAACTTTGTAAAACAAACAGTTTCGTATTTCTCATGATTCCGTAGGTCAGAAATCTGGGCAGGGCTCAGCTGGCTTCAGGTCTCTGTGACCTTGGGTCACTTGCTCAATTGCATTCAGCTGGCACCTAGAGGACTGGAGGGCCCGAGAAGGCTTCCTTCACAAGGGTGGCACTTGGGTGTTCCTCCCTGTGGCCTCTTTCTCATTCCCTCTCTCTCTCTCTCTAAGATGAGGTTTCGCTCTTGTTGCCCAGGCATTGAAATGCAATGGCGCAATCTAGGCTCACTGCAGCCTCCGCCTCCTGGATTCAAGCAATTCTCCTACCTCAGCTTCCTGAGTAGCTGGGATTAGAGGCATGCACCACCACACCCGGCTAATTTTTTTTTTTTTTTTTTTTTTTAGTAAAGATGGTGTTTCTCCATTTTGGTCAGGCTGGTCTTGAACTCCCAATCTCGAGTGATCTGCCCACCTCGGCCTCCCAAAGTGCTGGGATCATAGGCATGAGCCACCGTGCCCAGCCCCTGTGACCTCTTTCTTTTTACATGGTATCTCATTTTTTAGTAGATGAGTCCAGATTCTTTACAGGATGACAGCTGGCCTCCCCAGACAGAATGGAAATGGAAGCTTCTAGATGTCTCAGAAAGGGCCCAGCATCCCTTCTCCTGGTATCTGCTACCTTCTCCTGATAAAAGCATATCACAGGCTAGTCTGGGTATAAATAGAGGAGAAATATGTTCCACTTCTCATGGGGAGGAAGGGCAGGTCCATGCCTACAGGGCTGAGAGGAACTGCGGCCCCCATGTTGGGAAACCATCTTCCCTGAGGTGTCAGTATCGAGCTCTCTCAACCACCGGGCTGGACTAGGTTGTGGGGCAAGCTGTGCATGGTCTCCACAGCAGACACAAGTGTGGAACTCACTGCCCTGCCTTTCCCGACTGACTTCTTCCCTCCCTCAGCCATGCTGCTCAAGATCACTCCCAAATAAACCTCTTGAACCCAAAGCCTCTTCTGAGGGTCTGCTTCTAGGGGAACACAAACCTAGACATGAGGAATCAGGGATATTTAAGGCACAAATGGAAAGCTCTCATATTTCCAGTCAGTGGAAAGCTGTGAGTGGGAATGGGGGAAGATGAGAGAATCAGAACACCTTGCTCTTCTCCCTGATCTTCTGGCCCTCAGGATAAATCCTGTGGCTGGGGGTGAGGCACGTAAAAGAAGGGATGTCATCCACATCTCCTTCTCTCCCCTGAATGGCATCCTGGGAGCTGGTACATGGAGTGCGTCCTCTTTAACACCCTCGCCTTGGAAACAGCACTGCAAGTCACTCCCTACCACGAGGCTCTGGGGATTTACTACAAACCCTACTCTTCCTCATCTTTAGGTTAAAAAGCATATCTTGGCCGGGTGCAGTGGTTCACACCTGTAATCCCAGCACTTTGGGAGTTTGAGGTATGAAGTTCACTTGAAGCCAGGGGTTCGAGAGCAGCCGGAGCAACATAGTAAGATACCCATCTCTACAGAGAAAGAAAAAGAGAAAAAATAGCTGGGTGTGGTGGCACATACCTGTGTCCTAGCTACTCAGGAGGCTGTAGGGGGATCACTTGAGCCCAGGAGGCCAAAGCTGCAGTGAGCTGTGATCACACCACTGTACTCCAGCCTGGGTGACAGAGTGAGACCCTATCTCAAAAACAAAACAAAACAAAAAAAATCCAAGTATCTCCCATCCGATGCATGATGACTAACAACTGCTGCCTGTGACACTTTATTGTTTTAATCTCTGCAATGTGAAATATAAATAAAACCCAGTGGTACTATCCATAAGTAATTGTCAATATTTCAGCAAACTTTTATATAAGAAATAAATCTCAATCCTGAGAAAACTAGCTCCAAGTGGATTGGGATGTTAGCAGCTCTCAGAATCTTTGCTTGTCTTCAGCTGTGTCCCCAAGTGCTAAAGCCAGGACCCAGCATATAGTATTGGGCATTTAATAAATATTTGTTAAATAAATGAATGTATGTTGGGAAGGGGTGACTAATGACAGGGATAACAGTGTTGTCACTTCCTTCTCATACCTTCCCCCTCCCCATATGTCATTTTACAGGTAATACAGCAGGGAATAAAGACATGCTCTAGGAAAACAGTATTTGAAGCGTAGAAAAAACTGGCATCCACATTATTGACACACAGGAAATAAACTATTAAATACTTACTGCAACAAAATTTTGAAGTGAAAAAATGAGAAAAGGAAGAGGAATATTTTCAAAACATATATGCTAATACACATCTAAAAGAAAAGTTAAGAACCACCATTACTAAACAGCCTCATATTCTCTTTGACCTTGACCTTTTGAATTCTATTCTGTGAATGTTAATTCATTCACTTTTTGTAGGGAAAGTGCAATTGTCATCTAAAAGTTGCATGGCAGGAAAAAATAGAAGCAATGTGGGAAGAGAAAGAAACTGTCTCTACAAAATCAGGATAATATATACATATATTTATACCAGGTAGGTGAAACCCCAAAGTAGGTGATTACACCTTGTGGCCCCTCTTTCTACCACTTCTTTCTCCCAACTCCTCCTACTTCTTGAATATTTGCACTCTTCTTTGCCCAGGGTACCATTCATTCTGCTACCACTCATTCAATTCCAAGGAAGACCTACTTTGTGCCAGGTGCGCTCTGCGGCTGTGGGGTGCAGAGGTGAGCACGATGGATGGAATCCAACCTGCTTGGAGCTTCTTCATTGGAGGGGATGGCAGAGAATAATCACAGCTATAATAATATAAAAAATAAATAGCAACACACTGTGTTAAGTGCTGTGCTTAGGTCTGACTTGCTAAACGAATTTGTCTATTTTTGACATTTGAACAAAATTATATACATATTAAATTGAAATATATTGTATATATTAAAAGATTGTATTTCATAAAAAATAGTCTTGGCTGTACTTATCTCCCACTCTAGTTCCTTGTACAGGACTAGCCAGGCAGCACCCAAAGGACTGGCCATTACCCTCGAACTCCACCAAAATATCTTAATTGGATCCCACTTCCTTGCTTCAGTAGAGCTTCCCTTAGCCACAGAGCTATGTTCCAAGACTTCCAGGAGATGCCTACAACCGTGGATAGTATCCAACCCTATATACACTATTTTTTAGATCATATCACCTAGACCACAGGCCCCCAATCCCCTGGGCCGTGGACAGGTACCAGTCTGTATTCTGTTAGGAACTGGGGTGCACAGCAGGAGGTGAGTGGCGGGAGCGAGCATTACTGCCTGAGCTCCACCTCCTGTTAGATCAGTGGTGGCATTAGATTCTTCTAGGATCTCGAAGCCTATTGTGTGGAAAAATCGTCTTCCAAACCAAACCACGGCGCTAAAAAGGTTGGGGACCACTGACCTAGATGGCTACAAGTGACTTGTGGGTGGGTACCCTATACAGTGTGGACCCACTAGACCAAGGGGGGATTCACGTCCCAGTGGTCCAGAGTGAGAGCTCATCATGCTACTCAGAACAACATGCAATTTAAAACTTATAAATTTTTATTTCTAGAATTTTCCACTTAATATTTTCTGATTGCAGATGCCCATGGGTAATGGAAACTGCAAAAGGCAAAACCATGAGTAAGGGGATTACTACTGATTGTCTCATAAAAGAAATGATGCTGAGTCATTACTGGCTGATAAAGACTTATATTGTTGACCCCTGTCTAGAGATGCAACAATATCATGCTCCCCAAAAAGGGATATTTAAAGGGATTCCAGACTCTAGCAAAGGGCTGCCAGGGAAGGAAGGAAATGGTTGACAACATCAAAATAACACTTAAGCAGAAAGAGATTCAGCCTACTTGTAAGACTGTTACATGGTAATGCAAAACATTCCTTTAAGTGCTCCAGCTGTGCCTTCAGTAATAGCTTTGTGGTCTGAAAGAGATAACACAGGCTTCCCTAAGGATTCACTTACGTGGGGAATCTCTCTCCAGTAGTTGCTATACAATGTACCTGCCAAAGCATTTGAAGGAAAGCATGAAGGCTGAGAGCTGGGCTGCAGACTTCGGCCATGACCACAGAATGGAGACATATTTCACATTTATTCTTTGGAAAGCCCGAGGCAAAAATTTTCTTTTTCCTTACTTTGGGCTCTATGAAATATTCTATTTGACTTCCTCTCCAACAAGCTGTCTACCTCACACTTCTAAATTCACCTCTCACATTCATTTCCTCTCAAAAGCTCTTCCCATGCCAAGACAAACTCTACTAAATTGTGTTAAACCCAGCTTGTTACTCTGACATTGCAATTCTCAGATGTCATGTCGTATTTCCCCCACAGAATGGCTCACTCTCCCCATTCGATATGCTTGCAAATGCTTTTGTGCTTATGTTTATTTAATTTCAGCTCCAAGTCCATTTATTACTATTATTTCTGCAGTGCTAAGTGCCTAATGCTACTCCCAATAAATTGTAAATTAATGTTTTTGCTATCATACATGATTATTATACAATTCATCCATCACCGTCATTATCATCCTCTCTGAATGGAGGTGTAATCGTTAGAACCTTTTCAAATTCCTCCACCTCATTTGTACTCACACAAAGTTTCTTATCATATTCATTTCTTTTTAAATAGCTTTATTGTTTTCGTAAAACTGCTGCATGTTCTTTGTAAAAATCCAGCAACAGAGAAAAGTAATTTAAAAAGTAGAAATCGCTGTAGATTCTGCCATTAAAATTTTAATGGCCATGCTTTTGGACATTATTTTATATTCACATGTAGATACATGTATATAATTTTATACAAATGAAGCATTACCGTATATACTGTTCTATAAACTTCATTTGTAGTCGATTAAATGTATTGAGCATCTTTCCATGTGAAAAATTTACTACAGTTATTCATCATTTTAATGTTTTCATAATGCCATCATGTACATGTTCTACCAGCAGTCCCCAATTTTTTTGGCACCAGGGACAGGTCTAATGGGAGACAATTTTTCCACGGACCAGAAGGGGGCAGAGGATAGTTTTGGGATGAAACTGTTCCACTTCAGATCATCAGGCATTAGATTCTCATAAGGAGCATGCAATTCATAAGGAGAACTGCTTGAACCTGGGAGGTGGAGGTTGCAGTGAGCAGAGATTCACAATAGGGTTCCTCACGTGCATAGTTCACAATAGGGTTCTCACTCCGATGAGAATCTGATGCCACCACTGATCTGACAGGAGGCGGAGCTCAGGCTGTAATGCTCGCTCACCACTCACCTCCTGCTGTGTGGCCCCATTCCTAACTGGTATCACACTGTGGCCCCCAGGATTGGGGACCCTTGCTATACACAACACTTTGTTATAAACATTTGTTGTTTCTCAGCCGGGCGCAGTGGCTTATGCTTGTAATCCCAGCACTTTGGGAGGCTGAGGAGGGTGGATCATGAGGTCAGGAGTTCAAGACCAGCCTGGCCAAGAGGGGGAAACCCTATCTCTACTAAAAATACAAAAATTAGCAGGGCGTGGTGGCAGCTGCCTGTAATCCCAGCTACTCAGGAGGCTGAGGCAGAGAATTGCTTGAACCTGGGAGGTGGAGGTTGCAATGAGCAGAGATTGCATCACTGCACTCCAGCCTGGGCAGCACAAGACACTCTCTCAAAAAAACAAAGCAAAAAAAACAAAACCAAAAATATTTGTTGTTTGTCAATTTTTACTGATCTAAACAATGCTATAATAAAGACTCTTACGCATAAACATTTTTGCACTTGTGGTATTATCTCCTGGGGTAAATACTTAGATGCGGAAGTTACTGGGTCAAAGGGTGTGCAGTACTACACCTTGATGCATATTTTGATGCACATTGATGATTGGTTGTAATAAATCCACACCAACAGTGCACGAGAGTTTCCTATCTTGTCTTTTCTCATAACATCATCTCTGTGCCCAAAACTCTTTGGGGAAGGGGGCCGCTAATTACCGAGCTGGGTGAACAATAAATCAGTGCAATTTTAGACCGTGTTTTTCTCATCAACACTGGGAAGGATAACACCTTTATAGTCTGGTCCTCTTCCGTTCCTTTGTTTTTATCATCTGAATGAGATGATTTCACTGAAACATCACCCACAAGGATTTTATGACAGTCAATTTATACAAGCACCTGAACCCATTATACAGCATAATTCATACTTAATGTAAAGTGACAGTTGTTAGCAGATTGCATTGGCATTCCCTTCAAGAAGACAATTGCTCAACAGGAATCATTCTGAATCGATTAATCAAGCCATAACTCTGCTATAATGCTGTGGTATTCTGACATCAGGAAAAAGGAAGTACTTGTGCATTCTGAGCAATTTTTGCCTACATACTTTTACTTTGCTGAGCTCATTAAAGCCATTAGGTCTTTGACAGAGATCTTATCCATCTAACATCCTCAGCCTCTTGAAATGGCTATGTGAAAGGCTGGCTCATTTCCTCTGGTTTTTGTTTGCTAAAGTGGGTATAGTGAATTAAAA
This sequence comes from Cacajao melanocephalus, assembly GCA_963573385.1. Classification (NCBI taxonomy): domain Eukaryota; kingdom Metazoa; phylum Chordata; class Mammalia; order Primates; family Pitheciidae; genus Cacajao; species Cacajao melanocephalus. Next base: position 163,106 of record CAUYLG010046339.1, read on the forward strand.
ATATAAATGCTTATTGACTTACAACAAGATTACATCCCAATAAACCCACCATAAGTTGAAAATATCATGTCAAGAATGGATTTAATACACCTAACTTGCTAAACATCATAGCCTAGCCTAGGTTAAATGTGCTCAGAACACTTAACATTACTTCACAGTTGGGCAAAATCATCTAACACAAAGCCTCTTTTATAATAAAATGTTGAATAAATAATGTAATTTATTGAATACTATACTAAAAGTGAAAAACAGAATGGTTGTGTGGGTACTTGAAGTAAGGTTGCTACTTAATGTGTATTGCTTTCGTACCATTGTAAAGTCGGAGACTGTAAGTCAAACCATCCTAAGTCAGGGACTGTCTGTACATACAGCTGACCTTGAACAAAACGAGTTGAACTTTGTGGTTCCACTAACATGTAGATTTTCTTCCACTTCTGCCACCCCTGAGACAGCAAGACCAACTCTTTCTCTCTCCTCCTTCTCAGCCTACTCAATGTGAAGATGACAAGGGTGAAAACCTTTGATCATCCACTTCCTCCATATTTATATATGGAAAGAGAGGGCGGGGGGAAGAGAGAGAGAGAGAGAGGGAGAGAGAGGGAAAGAGAGAGAGAGAGAGAAAGACAAAGACAGAGAGACAGGATCTCTCTCTGCCGCCCTTCTGGAGTGCAGTGTCTCAATCACAGCTTACTGCAACCTTTGCCTCCTGGGTTCAAGCAATTTTCCTGCCTCAGCTTCTTGAGTAGCTGGGATTACAGGTGTCCACCATCACATCCACTAATTTTTTTAGTAGAGAAGGGATTTCACCATGTTGCCCAGGCTGGTCTTTAACTCCTGACCTCAAGTGATTTGCCTGCCTTGGCCTCCCAAAGTTCTGGGATTAAAGGCATGACCCACAACACCTCACCCCTGAATAGTAAATATGTTTTCTTAATAACATTTTCTTTCCTCTAGTTTACTTTAAGAATATAATATATAACATATATAACATACAAAATATGTGTTAATCGACTATGTTATTGGTAAGGCTTCCGTTCAACAGTAAGCTATTAGTAGTTAAGTTTTGGGGGCGTCAAAAGATACATGTGGAGTTTTGACTCGTGGGGGGTAGGTGCTCCTAATCCTAGGCCCAAGGGTCAACTGTGTATTTCTGTGATATGAATGTAACTGGATGAGGGTACGGTAAATCTTTAAAAATATAAACCTGTTTCTGATGTGGTTATGGTCCTGGGAAATTGATGTATTAATTTGCTCTGAAACCTGCCTTAATAATGTCAGAAAAATTGGATTTGGAAAGGTATACAGAAGTGAAGAGATATTCTGAAGACAATTGCAGGGATTACAGTAATGGAGATAGAACAGGATCTCCCATTCAATGGAGTTTTATATTCTTTAGGGTCATTTTCAGGTCTGGTGTCTTCTTAATAGTGAATTTTGCCTCTAGAATCTTGAAAATAGTCTTCTCTATGAGAATTGACTGGCCATAGTTCCAATACTAAAGACCAAATCCCATCTTTAGAGATTCTGAATTCATCATTCTGGCGTGTGGCCTAGACAGCAGCATTCGAAAGCCGAGGTTAAGAACAATTGATCTAGATAAAGAAAGGCATTCGAAATAAATGATTCGGTGCAAAGTGTTTTTGAAATTCCTTTAGTTTTCCTTGTATCTCATTCAGTTCCAAAGAGTTAAAATTCTCCCATTACTGTAATTACATAACTTTTACATTTAAAAGCAGCTACATTACCCATAAATGAGGGGGATGCATTTTTCACAGTGATAGAAAACTATTACGGAAGTGATTTTCATGTTGCCACTGTTGACAGGATAAAGCTAGGATAGGAATTCTCTAAGGTTAGTGTGCATATGAATCACTTAGATTGTTAGAACTGAGGTTAACAGGCTAGGCTCCTATGGATTAGGGTTTCCAGGCTGGGAGAAAGCTGGTGAACGGCTTTGTCACAGGCAACCCAGGTGATGCTGGTGCCAAGGAACCTCGGACCACTCTTTGCTAACTCTGAACTGTAGGAGTCTAGACTTGCTGCAAACTGGATCATGGTATCCCATAAAGACTTGGTAAGAGCAATTTAAGAAATATGAGATCATTTGAGCCCAGAAGGTCGAGGCTGCAGTGAGCCATGATCATGCCACTGCACTCCAGCCTGGGTGATGCAGTGAGACCCTGAAAGCAAGAAAGAGAGAGAGAGAGAGAGAGAGAGAGAGAGAGAGAAAGAGAGGAAGGAAGGAAGGTGAGAAGGACTTCAGCATGCTTCCTTTTATTTTCAGCCAACAGGCTCATACATAAGTCCTCACCTGTTCTTAGCAGCCTTCAAATAACTGCCTGCATCTCACTGTCAAAGAAGAATTACTTGATAGAAGAAAAATCGCATACTTACAGCTCACCTTTTTGAAAGGGTAGGAGCTATAAGAATGAAGGAGATAATGCAAACAAGAATGGTATATGTACATCAAAGGAAGAGATACAGAGAAAAAGAAAATAAACTTTGTTTTCTATTGCCAATGGTAGGCAAGGAGGCAAAATTAAATTTAAACCTGGATATCTTTAGGTAGTACACGATTGGCAGAAATACTCACTCACAATGTGTTTAAGCAAAAATAAATGTATTGACTCGATTACCTGGGATTGTTTATGGGCAAGGGTAGCTTCAGGCACTATCTTCTTCAGACTTTGAACATCTCACTTTGTTCTCTTCCAAGACTCCCTTTCTCTTTTGGGTTAGCCGTAAGCCAGGCTATATGTGGTGCTCCCAGTCGATCCAGGTTTTCTCCAGATGGTTAAAGCAGCTACAAATGTTAAATTCTCACATCATTAAATCTAGCTGAAGAGAGAGAATGTTTGCTTTCTATCTTTCCCAGCAGGCTTGCCAACGTGTATTATTGGCTGTGTAATATGAACCAATCACCATGGCCAGGGGTATCAGGTTTGCTAATTGGCTTAAAGGCCAGGGATATCCCATCACTGGAGCTGGGAGAGGACTCATCTCCATCTGGAAGCATATGGACTGATGGGGAATAGCTGTGATTTTCCAGAGAAAATTCGGTTTCGCCAACAGCGTGCAACATATGTGGTCTACTCAGGACATAAAACTTTGATTGTCCACTAGAAATAATGTATGCTGAAAATTTTTTTCTCATAGCAGTGAGTGTGCTTTAGAACACATTGAAACACTTCTGAATACTGAAAGAGCAAGAACGACCACAAGATTTTTCCTGCATGAAGGAGGTGAGCACTGAAATGAAGGATTATATGCTGACAGCTCAGCACTGTGGCTTGGTCTTGACCTCCCCTAGCAAATGTGGGATTAATTTGAATTTAGCAAGAGATAGGATTTACAATAACTAAAGGCTGCCTGTACCTCAAACCCCAGAAAATATAAATTGGCATTTCTGTAGATATTTTGAAACATGAAATGTGCACAGAATAATAAGTGGTTATTGTGTGAAAGGAGAAGTTTATTGAATTTTCACATATGCCCTGTTCCCTCAACCCCCCACCTTTCACACTCTTTTCAGAAGACAATTAAAAACAATGCATCTTTTAAATAGGTTTGTTTAACCTACTTTCAGCTGTCAAATAGAGTCCTCTGTCTCATCTCTGCCTGCATTGCTTCCCTTTGGTTTTGAAATTTTGCTTTTGCTGATGAACTATACAGTTAGGAGTTACTATATTCCATTAATCATTCTAAGAGTGATTCACAGACTTACAGCATGTATACTTATGTATACCTATTAATACATTATAACACAAGGTAAAAATTAGTACATGTGATTTAGCGAAATAAAAATAAGTTTAACAGTCAAATCAAGCCAAGTCAAAGAAGAGATCAGTCTACAATATGTGGGCCACGAGAATCACCATAATTTGTAGAAGTCCGTGGATGTGGCTCTGAGCTTTCTAGTAGCCAATACAGAGAAAGATTATGTAATGATTATTTACCTGATTCATAAAATAATTAAGGTCAAGACACAACTTGCCCTGGTACTATGTCCCCAACAAATTTTCTCCTCTGGGTCTCTGGCAAGAAGACCCTATGTGACACACTGAATGGAGTCCTTGGTTAATCAAGAGTGTGTCCAACAACAAATTTCATAGATTTCTTTCCCACAATGCAATGCATGCAGATTAATGCCACAATCTTGAAAAAAGTCTATTAAAAGAAGTTCTATGGTGTTAAATGGGAAGGACAAGAAGAATGGAGTCCAGCTTTCTGATGGTCTGGCTTAATTCTGAAGAAGGTTTAGGTTGCTTGGAGAAATGGATGGACTGCACATACTTTAGGCAACCTTTGGTAAATAGTGCTTCTCTCCCTTAACTTTTGCTAACATTGAGTAGCAGTGATTTTGAAGTTAGCTATATTGCAAAACTCCTCAAAAGAGTCCTGGAATATTTTGCTTATTAAATATAGTTCTGTATACTTTAGAAGATAGCCTAGCTGAGGATTTGGTTGATATCTTCTATGAGCATTAAAAAATCTGTTGAAAAGCTAGCTATGTCAGCCTATCTCTGTGAGCCAAAATATTCCCTGAAAAATATTTTGGTAGTGAAGCTTCTTTCTATTGATATGAGCTTTTTGAAAAACTTGAAGGCAGTTTAAAAAATGCAATTCATAGGCTTTCAATTTAACTTACAAATCTTATTCTATTTTTAAGTCTAGTAAATTTTATCAGTTACTTTAAAGGGATTTTTACATTCAATTTGGTCATATTTACAGAATTTGCTAAAATGTTTAAACCATCAAACATTTAAAATTTTATTTATAAATGTGACATGTTTAATTTTGTTTCATAGGATATGTATTTCAATTTTCTCAACAACAACAACAAAATCTTTCTGAGCATTTAAGTCTTATATATTGCAAAATTTCCAATACTAAACTAAGTAAAATTTTAGTTTAAAATCAGAATTCTACAATGAGAATTAAAAACACTGCTCAAAGAAATCAAAGAAGACACAAACAAATGGAAAGGCATCCCATTCTCATAGATAGGAAGAATCAATATCATTAAAATGGCCATACTGACCAAAGCAATGTACAGATTCAATGTTATTCCTATCAAACTACCAATGGCATTCTTCAAAGAACTAGAATGGGATAAAATATTTGCAAGCTATTCATCTGACAAAGGTCTAAAACCCAACATCTATAAGAAGCTTATACAAATGTACAAGAAAACAAACAAACAAATAAACAAAGAACCCAATTAAAAAGTGGGCAAAGGACCTGAACAGACACTTTTCAGTAGAAGACATACATGCAGCCAACAAGCATATAAAAAAAAAGTCTCAATATCACTCATCATTAGAGAAAAGCAAATCAAAATCACAATGAGATACTATCTCACACCAGTCAGAATGGCTATTACTAAAAAGCCAAAAAATAACTGATGCTGGCAAGGTTGTGGAGAAAAAGGAACACTTATACACTCTTGGTGGGAGTGTAAATTAGTTCAACCATTGTGGAAAGCAGTATAGCAATTCCTCAAAGAGCTAAAAGCAGAATTACCATTTGAACCGGCAATCTCATAACTGGCTATACACCCCCAAAATATAAATCATTCTACTATAAAGACGCATGCATGTGAATGTTCATCTCAGCACTGTTCACAATAGCAAAGTTATGGAATCAACTTAAATGCCCATCAATGACAGATTGGATAAAGAAAATGTGGTACATATATACCATGGAATACAATGCAGCCATAAAAAAAATGAGATCATGTCTTTTGCAGGAACATGGATGGAGCTGGAGGCCATTATCCTCAGCAAACTAACACAGGAACAGAAAGCCAAATATCACATATTCTCACTCATAAGTGGAAGCTAAATGATGAAAACTCATCATCATTTTACAAATAATGGACACTGGGGTCTACTTGAGGGTGGAGGGGGGGAAAAGGGGAGGAGCAGAAAAGATAACTATTGGGTACTGGGCTTAATACCTGGGTGATGAAATAATCTGTACAACAAACCTCTGTGACACACATTTACCTATGTAACAAACCTTCACATGCACGCCTGAACCTAAAATAAAAGTTAAAAAAAAATAGAAGTCTCAGTCACTTATTTACATATTTCAAATTATAGTTATGAGATTATTATTCTATTAGGTCACATTCTCTTAAACATTACATCAACATGAAATACTAAATATGCACAAAATCCTTCTCAATCTGGGAATATTAAGCTGTAGTTTTGACTGTATAATCCTTTTTATACCTTTTTTCCTCCCAGGCTACAAGAGTCATATACTTTAAAGAAGACAAATACCATCCTAGTTTACTGAAGTTATTCTAGCTAAAAATTCTACCTGGATATTTGCCTCAAAGCTACCTCACACTCACTTTTTCCTTCCAATATATTATAAAAAATTCTAACTGCAATATTAAAAGACTTGTACAGTGAATACTCATATAGCCACCATCAAGACTATACTATTAACATTTTACTATACATGCTTTATCCCGTTTTTCCTTCATTCATCCCTCTGTCCTCCAATCAACTCATTATTTCCATGTATTTTAAAGGAAATTGTAGACATAAATGTACTTCCTCCTAAGTATTTCAGCAGACATAATATTAACTAGAGTTCAATATTGATTTATAGTTTCTTCTTTTGATATAAAATTAACAATCAATCAAATGCACGTTTTAAATATATAGTAACTGAGTTTTGACCAATAGTCATACATGTATAACCAAAACTATTATTAAGATATAAAACATTACCATCTTCTCTTAGAGTTTCCTCATGCCTCTTCCAAGTCAATTCCTAACCCCCACCCCACAGAGACTGTTTTACCTTTTTTCCACCATAGATTAATTTTGCCATTTCTAGAGCTTAATATTAGTGGAATCACCCACTAATATTAGTAAAGCCAGCATGTACTGTTTTGTATAAAACATGTTTCATCCAGCACAATGCTTTTGAGACATATCCATGTTGTTGCATGTATCAGTAGTTTGTTTCTTTTTATTGATGAGTACGCATATACTCTTGTATGCATATATTACAACTAGTCCGTTCACCTATAAATGTGTCCTGGACCATTTCCAGGTTTGGTTAGTATGAATAAAGTTGTGAACATTCTCAAATAGTAATTTTACTGATTACTGGGTCCCTTTTAAAGTTTACTACTGGGCTGGGCACAGTGGCTCACACCTGTAACTTTGGGAGGCCAAGGTGAGCGGATCACAAGATCAGGAGTTCGAGACCATTCTGGCCAACATGGTGAAACACTGTTTCTACTGAAAATACAAAAATTAGCTGGGTGTGGTGGTGCACACCTGTAATCCCAGCTACTCAGGAGGCTGAGGCAGGAGAATCGCTTGAACCCAGGAGGCAGAGTTTGGAGTGAGCTGAGATCACTCCACTGAACTCCAGCCTGGAGACAGAATGAGACTCCATCTCCAAAAAAAAAAAAAAAAGTATACTATTAATATGTCATGGGATGCAAAACTTAAAAAGATATTGGTCTTCTAAGCACATCTTACATAAATATCTGTGAACTAAGAGAAACCTGCAACTCCTGCCCAGAATGAGTAGTTTTGCATTTTCTTGACTTTTCTTATATGTTTATGTATTTTCTTTTTCACTCTAAAGACTTTTGATGATAGAATGCAAATATAACTAAAATGTAATTTATGCCTGACTTAATGGAATCTTGAATTATTTCACATTCTTAGGATAGAACTCATAGGGATAATAACAAATGGAATCCAATGGCTTTATCTGAGTTGGAGGTCATACCGAATAATCTATTAATGAAAGTAAATACATTTCTAGGAAATAAAATAGTCTAAAGACTTTGATAAAGTGAAACTGTTACTTATTTTCACTTGGGGGTAGAAAATTTTTATGTAAAAGATTGCATTAATCTGTAAGTATTTGTTTTTCCTTTGTTTCTCAAAACTAGACCTCCTGAGTTTTAGCTGAGCTGGACTCACCCAAAGTAAAAACTACATTTCTCGGCCTGTTACATACTTAGGTGTTTTCACATTATTAAATTCTGCCCAGTAGGATAGAAGCTAAGTGTTGTGAGTAAAGTGTATGTAACTTCACTGTTGGGAAACCCCAAAAGAGCCAGCCAGTTACAGTGAGTGGAGGAGGCAGAACTTTAAAAAATGAGTCAAAAACCTTAACAGATACATCATCAAAGAAGACAGACAGAAGGCAAATAAGCATATGAAAAGACGCTTTACATCACATAGTATTAGGGAAAAAATGAGATAATACTGTATACCTGTTAGAATGGCAAAAGTCTGAAACACTGACAAGAACAAATGCTGACGAAGATATGGAGCAACAGGAATTTCATTTATTGCTGGTAGGAATGCAAAATGGTAGAGTCATGTTGGAAGATAGCTTAGTGGTTTCTCACAGAACTAAAGAAACTCTTAACATATGACCCAGCAATCATGCTCCTTGATATTTATCCAAAGAAGATTATAGCTTATGTCTACACAAAAACCTGCACACAGGTGTTTATAGCAGGTTTATTCATGATTGCTAAAACTTGGAAGCAATCAAGATATCCATTGGTAGGTGGATGTGTAGATAAACATATATATCCAGACTATGGAGTATCATTCACTACTAGAAAGAATGAACTCATATGAAGCTAGAAAAGATATGGAGGAAACATAAATACATATTACTAACTCAAAGAGGCCAATCTGAAAGGCTCCATACTGTGATTTAAACTACATGATATTCTGGAAAGGGCAAAACTATGCAGAAAGTAAAAATATCAGTGACTGCCGGGTGCTGTGTGGAAGAAATACATAGGTGGGGCACACAGGATTTTAGGGCAGTGAAAGTATTCTGAATAATACTATAATGGTGCATACATGTCATTGTACATTTGCTCAAATCCTTAGAATGCACAACGCCAAAAGTGACCCTAATGTAAGCCTGAATCTTCTGTGGAGAAATGTATGATGCATGATTTTGTGGAAAACAGTAGAGAAATCACCTGGATATTAGAGGAGGCTAACTGCCATTGCGATACTAATAGAGGCAGATGAGCTAGAAGCTTAATAGGGAGATCATGGGAAGGAGACATTTAAATATAATCCTGGGAAAACCACTGTCCTCCCAGGGTAATCAATCATATGCATACTCAAGTCTATGTCCTCTGAGGAGAAATACCAGAGGCTACACACTAAAAGGTAAATACATTTCACTGAAATAGCCCAGTCAAATCACTAAATGAATAAATAAGCAAACAAAACAATACTTGTGGGAGAAAGATAATATCCAATGTTGCCACAGTATATTATCTAAAATGTCTAGTTTTCAAAAAAAAAATACAAGACACACACAGAAATGGGAAAAGTGTGACTTGTACAGGGTTGGGGTTGGGGGAAAAAAAAATAATGTTTTATGAGAAGGCCTAGATGCCAGTGATTTCAAAGCAGGTATTATAGATATGTTAAAAAACTAAAGGAAACAATGCTTAAAGAAGACATGATGACAATATCATCATGTGGAGAATAAAAATCAGAGACAGAAATTATTAAAAAGGGCAATGAAAATTTGGAGTTGAAATTTATGAAACAAAATAATACAGCAAGAACAAGAGAAGGAATAGTAACATTTCTACATTTCACTGGAATTAAGGTAGGAGAAACCTAAAGTATATTCTGATAAATTAAAACTTATATATTGCAAGCTTAGAGCAACCATTAAAAAAATAAGTAAAAACTATAGTGAAAAATCATTAAAAGAATTAATTAAAATGTTACACTAGAAAATAATGCCAAAGAAAGAAGTAAGAGAGGAACAAAATGGGAAAAGATGAGTAATAGAAGAAAAAGTAAAATAGCAGATGTAAATACAATAAAATGTAAATATAAATAATGACATTAAATGTGAATGGATTAAACAATCCAATCAAATGAAGAGATTGTCAGATTGAATTGAAAAATAACAAGATTCAACTATATTCAATACATAGGAGACACATATTTGATTCAAAAAATAGGTTGAAAGTATTACTCAAACAGCAAGCATAAGAGAGCTGGAATGTGTGTGCTATCAGCTAAAGTAGACTGTTAGTTGAAGACAAATGCATTCCTAACTGATATGAGAAGAAAAGGTAAAAGGTTTATGTAAATAGGCAAAAAGATAACTTCTCCAAAACTTACCATTGGTTATGCAAGAAGGAAGCAATTTTCTCCATATCTACCTCATATGAGACATATGTATCTGTTTTGCTATTTAATCTTCCCAACTATATCATGAGGAAGTTATGATTATTCGCCATTTGTAGATGAGAAAGCTAAGGCTTGATATGGTAAATAACTTGTAGAAAATCGTGGCAAGGAGTGAAAAGGGATTTGAGCACTGGCTTGTCTGACTCTAATGTCTATGTTATTTATACTGTCCCATGTTATTCCTTTGTGTGATCTCCATGGCTTTGTTTTGATTATACAAAAATGTCTCATCATGACCATGTTCACCTCTGAAAATTTATGAGCCTTTTCTATGAGGGCTTTTCTTTTTTTTCCCTTTTTTAGAAAGCACTCCCCAAGTTTTTGCCTCATTTCTAATCAATGCCTTAGCTGGGTCTTCTTAGGTTTTCTTACATAAACTGGTAATTTAGCACCCTAGCAACCAGTTCTACCACAGGATTAAATATAAAATTGCTTTAGTTACAGAACTTAGAGTACAAAAATATTGGCTTACACCAGAAATTGTTTTCTCAAGGTTCGACATCTCTTCTAGAAGAAACTATATCCAATTAAGATTTAAACAGACAATGTTCCTTTTTTAACTTAACAATCTTAACTCTTGAGATCAGTTTTATTTTACCTTATATAAAGACGATCTTTTTTGTTAGAAAAAAAGATAAGTTCATCATAAAAAAACTTTGAAACTACAAGAGTGGGCTAAAGAAAAATATCCACTAATTTCTACCTCTAACAAATAATAATTTGATATATTTCCTTCTAGTGTTCTTGCTATTTATATTGTATGCCTAGATTTGCACAACTATGATTTTACAATTCCTTTATATTGATACAATTTTGTTTTACACATTTTAAATGAATTGTATCATCAGCATTTTTAATATATGGGAAATTTTTATAAATTATGCCTTCCTTCACTCTTCTTCACTTTCTTCTTTTAAGCTACCAAAGCACTTCCAAAATATTTGAGAATAATTGGTAGTTACCAAAATGTGAATTAAATAAAATAATATTATGATACATAGAGATTATGTACATGTAAATTCGTAAATACTGTATTTACCTATTAACTACACCACATACATTCTCCTTTCTGCAGCTTAGATGTTTTAAATTGTGTTTTTGTGTTAAATTGCTTTGTTTATGTCATAAAGAAAAAATAGAATGTGAAAAATAAACATAAAAATGGAGAATTAGTGGAGAATAATTTTATCTGCAATAATTTTTGATGTTCTTTACCACAATTAGACACCAGAAAAGTTACAGAAAAGTGGATGAAAAGATTTTACCTATTCTTAGAATGGCATAGAAAGGATAATAGAAAGATTCGCCATAAAATAATCCTCCTTGAGACTATGAATCTTTCTCCATTACCCCAACACACTTAGATCATTATTTGGTCATGGTGCATGATGTTATCAATAATGAACATTATAATCTCCTAACTCGTGTGTCATAACTTTGTATAGAATTTCTTGCAGATAGAGGTTTATAAGAAAACTGGAAAGAGAATTGAAATGAATTATGTATGCTTGTATGTGTGCATGCACACACGCCCATGGGCATTCTTGCACTAATTGATTTGGATGTTATGTGTGTAGCAATTGGTTACTGAATTCTTCTTTGCCTTTGGCATTAACATGTAAGCCATAACCCAGAGATGAATATTAATCACATTCTATAATTATCTTTTCAGTTGTAAACATATAAATATTGTAAACATATAAACCTGTGCATATATCTGGATATAGGTTTATGCATATTTAAACAGAGATAATTATAATTATATATGTATTACATATAATCAGTGCTATTTCAATTACCCTGCTGTGGCTTTTAAAAGTTAGTCATTGCTACCCTGTCAGAGAATAAAACTAATTAACTTTCAGAAATGTGGGAATAGAAATGAGCTTGGGTTACTCATGAACAGGAAAATGTTTGTCTGTCTTGAGCAAAGGTTACTTGATGGGAATATAAACAGTCGAGTTGAATATATTGGGTGAAGTACTAAATTATAAAATAATGAAAACTGTTAATTAACTGTTTGTGGAGGTTTTTTTTTTTTTTTGGCCTCATCTCATATATTTGTAGTCATAATTGCAAAATAATCTCCTAAATATCTATAAATTCTAAACACATAAAAGGACCTAAGCTCCCATGAAGGTAAAGAAAAGATAATAAGAATAACTTGTGTTTTCCCAGAGTGGACCACTTGGCAGAGAACTTCCAACATATTGTTAAACTTAAAGTGTCCACGTTCCTTGTCAGAATTCCAACCAAAAAGAGCTATACAATGGGACTGGACATCAAAGAAAAGGAAGGAATGCCTTAGTGTCACACAGCAACCTCGGCTGTTTCCCGCCTCCCTCCAGGACCTTATTGCTGTGTCCTCTAAAGGCAACTCACTGGGGTCAGTTTCTGGTCGGTATTCCATAGTTTTACTTCAGCTTTCTCCTTCCGTCTTCCACCTATCAATCTTTTCTCTCAGAACTCTGTACCTGCTTCTACTTGGAAAGTTGACTAACTAGTTGATGCAATTCACAAATCCACATTGGTTGTTGCTTTTTTTTTTTGGAGACAGAGTCTCGCTATGTAGCTCACTGCAACCTCTGCCTCCAGGGTTCCAGCGATTTTCCCGCTTCAGCCTCCCGAGTAGCTGGGATTACAGGTGCACGGCACCAGGCCCGGCTACTTTTTGTATTTTTAGTAGAGACGGGGCTTCACCATGTTGGCCAGGCTGTCCTCGATCTCCTGACCTCAGGTCTCGGCCTCCCAAAGTGCTGGGATTACAGGCATGAGCCACTGTGCCCAGCCTGCATTGATTTCTCACAATGATCTATGATGGTTAGCTCGTCTTCTCTCATCATCTAAACTTCAAATCATCTTCAACTCCTTTGTCTTTCATCATTATTTTTCATCTTTGGTTATGCATCAAGTCTTTTTTACTTCCCTTAAGATTTTCTTTTTTACCCACAGATTATTTAGAAGTTTGTTGCTTACTTTTTTGTTAGGAAATTGTTTTGGTCTTCCTGTTGTTCTTTTTTTTTTGGGGGAGGGAGTCTCACTTTGTTGCCCAGGCTGGAGTGCAGAGTTGCGATCTCAGCTCACTGCAACCTCTGCCTCCTGGGTTCAAGTGATTCTCCTACCTGCCGAATATCTAGGATTACATGTGTGAGCCACCACGCCCGGTTAATTTTTTTTTTTTTTGTATTTTTAGTAGAGACGGGGTTTCACCATGTTGGCCAGACTTGTCTCAAACTCCTGACCTCAAGGGATTGGCTTGCCTCAGCCTCCCAAAGTGCTGGGATTACAGGCTTGAGCCACTGCGCGCAGCCTCTTGTTACTCATTTTTGGTTGATTCCCTTGTGACTGGAAAACACAACTCTGAATAAGTCCATGTTTTTATTGTCTTCTATTTAACCCATTGACGAGGGAGAAATTTCTACTCTAGGGTTTCTGTGATGGCCAAACTTACGACACTCAACGCTGTACAGATGAATTGACAGCAGTTTATCAGTTACATATACCCATAGCCTGCAACAGGAGGGCACTGCACACCATCCAGGGCCACACAGGTATTGCACTCGGGAAAAGAGCAAACAACTAGGGGTTATGTGAGGCAGGCTCCCTAGTGTTAAAAGGATGGGGTATCCCCTGATTTCCACAGGCATATGTGATTGGCATGTTTGAATAATTCCATAGCTGGAAGGGTAACTTGCTACTCAGGGATGTTAGAAACTGCAACCGTTCCTCTTCATAGGAGGGTTGTTTGGCTGGGGAGGGGGACCTTATCCACAATAGCAGAGTGGGAAGGGGAACTTGTGGTTAGGCCAGATGAGGCTCTTTCAATTTTACCAGCTATCAAGGCAGCACACAATATTGAGCCTTCATTTTAGGTCTTACACTACATCTCAATTATTTTCAATTTTGGGGAATTTGTTTAATGGCTCAGGATGTGGTCTATCTTGGTCTATGTCCTGTAGACACTTATATTCTGCTGTTGCTAGGTGAATTGTTCTATAGATGCCCGTTAGATTTTGTTAGTTGACGGTGATGAGTTCTTCAATATCCATGCTGCTTTCCTGTCTAGTCATTCTATTAATTGTTGAGATAAGAGTGCTAAGGTCTTATAATGGTGGATTTATCTCTTTCTCCATTAAATTCCATCAGCTTTGGCTTTACATACGTTGCAGCTCTGTTATTTGGTGTATACACATATAGGATTGTTAGGTCTTCTTGGTGAATTGAAACTTTTATTATTACAAATATCGCTTTATGTTTCTGGTAATTTTCTTTAGTCTAATTTATCTGACACTAATAAAGTCACTCCTGCTTTCTTTTGATTAGTGTTTGCATGATTGTTTTTATCCATTTTCTTTCAATATGATCGTATTATTACATTTAAAGTGATATTCTTACAAAAAGCATACAGTTAGATCATGTTTTAAAATTCATTCTGGCAGTCTCTGTTGTTTAATTGGAAGGTTTAGATCATTTAAATTTAATGGAATTATTATGTTAGTTGGTCATCTTAGTTTTCGTTTTCTATCTGCTCCTGTTTTCATTTGTTTACTTGTTCCTGCCTTCCTGTGGGTTATTTGAACACTTCTTAGAATTCAATTTTGATTTATTTGTAGCGTTCATAAACATATCTCTTTGTAAAGATTATTTAGTGGTTACTCAAGGTGTAACATTCTATACACATTAGTTATCAGAGTCTACTGGTGCCACTATTTACCAGTTCAAGTGAAGTATAAGAACTTTACTTTCTTTTATGTCCCTTTACCCTCCCCCATTGTAACATAATTATTTAAAATATTTTCTTTACATGTATTGCACACATAGTAAGCACTGTCATATTTTTTCTTTCAATCCTCAAACATGATTTACAGAATTCAAAACAAGAGAAAAATATATTGTATTTACCTATATTTTTTCTTATGTTCTTTTTTCATTACGGACATTGTATGTTTGTTTTATGTTGTTCCTTCTCTGTCTAAAGTACTTTTTTAGACATTGCTTTTAAATAGATCTTTTGGTAATAAATTCACTTAGCTTTTCTTCAACTAAGAATGTCTTGATTTCCTCTTCATTCCTTAAAGATATTTTTACTGGACATAGGATTCTGGGCTGATGGTTCTTTACTTTCACCACTTGAAAAATGTGCCAATTCTTTCTGGCCTCCTTGGTTTACGATGAGAAACCCATTATTATTCAATTGTTCTCCTCCTTTAAGTAAGGAGCTGTTTCTCTCCCAGTGCTTCAAACATTTTTTCTTTGTCTTTAGCTTTCAGAAGTTTGACTCCATACCTGAGTGTGGATTACTTTGGGTTTATCTTATTTAGGTTTTGCTCAGCTCCTTGAGCTGTAGGTTCATGTCTTTGATCAAAGTTGAAAGTTTTCAGTCATTATTTCTTTGAATATTTTTCAGTCTCAACGTTTTTTCTCCTCTCTTTCTAGGACTCTCATGACACAAACATTAGATTTCTTATAATAGTCCCATGTTTCCCTGAAGCTCTGTTCATTTTTCATTTTTTTCTAGTCTATTTTTACTCTGTTGATACCACTGAGTAATTTCTATTCTATCTTCAGGTTCACTGAATCTTTCCTCTGTCCCCTCCATTCTTTTGTTAAGTCCATCTACAGCTGTAAAAGTTTTCAGTTATTGTATATTCAGTCCTGAAATTTCCATTTGATTCCACTTTATATTTCCTATTTCTTTGCTACCTTCACAATTAGTCATAAATTTTTGAAAGAACAAAACTTTACATATCCTTTGTAGATGGACTATTCTGCAAATGCAGACATATACTGTAT
Source organism: Cacajao melanocephalus (assembly GCA_963573385.1). Classification (NCBI taxonomy): domain Eukaryota; kingdom Metazoa; phylum Chordata; class Mammalia; order Primates; family Pitheciidae; genus Cacajao; species Cacajao melanocephalus. The sequence goes on from CAUYLG010046339.1 coordinate 179,134, forward strand.
TTGCACAGCCCAATAAGGTTGCCGCTAGCTAAGTGTGGCTATTGAATCCTTGAAATACAGCTAGTGTGACTGTGAAATTTATATGCTGTTAATATGTTTAATATGATTTAATTTTAATGAATTTAAATTTAAAATTTAAATCTAAGTAGGCATATGTGGCTAGTAGCTACCATAATGAACAGTGTAGGCTATTGTATGTCACAAATTCTTACCTTAGTTCCTATTCCAATAATTACTACCTGATATGGTTTGGCTCTGTGTCCCCACCCAAATCTCATCTTGTAGCTCCCATAATTCCCATTTGTGGGAGGGACCTGATGGGAGATGGTTAAATCATGGGGGTGGGTCTTTCCCGTGCTGTTCTTGTGATAGTAAATAAGTCTCATGAGATTTGATGATTTTAAAAATGGGATTTTCCCTGCACAAGCTCTTTCTTTGCCTGCCACCATCCACGTAAGATGTGACTTGCTCCTCCTTGCTTTCCATCATGATTATGAGGCCTCCTCAGCCATGTGGAACTGTGAATCCAATTAAACCTCTTTCTTTTGAAATTACCCAGTCTCGGATGTCTCGGATGTGTCTTATCAGTAGCGTGAAAACAGACTAATACATTACCTGGGACCAGACCTTCATCCTCACATTCCTGGGCTCCTACAGCTCTTTCAAATCTTCTCCATGTTTCACCTCTCTTAATCCCCAGTTAGCCTCTAAGTTACCACTTTGGTGATTTTTCTAAAATACAAAATCAGGCTACTTCCCAACTAAAAAGACCTCCCAGAGGTGAGACTGTGGCTGACTCAGTTGATGCATTCTCTTCCTTTCCCTTATACCTGGCCCCATACATACCTGGTTGCCCGATAAATGTCTAGTGGGAGAAAAATGAACATATTTCAACTGCGGGATATTCTGGAGATAGTTTGTCTTAAATTACTCTCATTTGAGGAATCAGGTTTCCTAAATTAGCAAGATAATGAGGGCATGTTTTTGGGAGGTGACATAAATATGTATGATTTTTATGAGACTCACTATGTTCTAGTGGGTAGGCCTTGTTTCCAAGCATCCCCTGGCTATTATCAGTGCAATCGACAGGAGAAAAAGCACATTTCTGGACCTCTTCCAAAGTGACCCTCTGTGAAACAACCACCATGGCTCAATGTGAAGGAAATACGATTCTTAAGAAGAGAAAATCTTGTTTGTGAAACATTAGATGCCATTTTCAATCCAATGAATCACTTCATCATTTTACTCATAAATCCATTTTTTTCCTTAGTAAAGCTCTCCTTAGCAAGGCGAAACATGAGTTAAAGGAATATGATCAATAACAAAGCTTATTTAAGTTTGATCCTTGTCATAGAAAACATTTTAAGTATTAGCAGCGTTTTCTGTTTCTCAGGACAAAGCACATGCACACACACGCACACACACACGCACACACACACGCACACTCTTGAGTGTATGTTTGAATACATGAAATCCCCAGATATGCACAAGCATTTTCCTCTTCTCCTCCCCACAAAATGTACTTCTGTTTCCATCCCATCAGTGGGTCTTTCCACAGAAAACACTCCTCCCTCCCATTGCAGTCTTCTCAATGGGGGATGCAGTTAGTTTCTCTGTTCAGTGAACTTTCGTTTTTTCAGGGAGGAAGATTTAATTGCAAGGTTTCATATTAAAAAAAAAATGTTTAGACTGGGAGGGACCAGCCACATTCGAGGAACGTGGTTTGCTCAGAAATGAGTGGCATAAATCCCCTGCTTTTTGCCAGCAGGGAACTCAGGAAGAAACTCTTAGGCTGTTATTGAAATAATCCGTATTTGATTGTATTTCTTTTAAACAACTGCTTGATTCACTCGCAACCCAGTTGTTAGACTTGATGCATGGTCAAAAAAATCTACAGTTGCATATGCTTTTCGTGTGCATGTGATTGGAAAATCCTATAATTCATTTGCTGTAAAGCTAGCTCCTAAATATTTTTTGCACACTGCAATAACATTTAATCATTTTGCAACTTGCAATTATGACTCTGACTGTTCTAAATCCTTTGCCTTGCTTTATCATTAGTGACAAGGTTTTACTGTTTTAACTGAGCTCAGGCATGAAAGAGATTTTATTATTATTATTATGCTTGTCCCTTCCTTGACCAGAGGCTGAAAAAGTCACTTGTCTGATTAAGCCAGCTACAAACTAAGAAGTCAGATATCACCTCCAGTAGCCTGTTTATTGGGAATACACTAAAATAAAGTGGTAGGAAACAGCTCTCCCTGCAATTATACATCAAGCTCTAATTTTCTATTCTGAAACTTCAACATTCAACCACTAAATCTGAGTTTCTTGTACATGTCACTAGCTTTATGCTTTAGCTCAGAGAGTAAAATTCCCCAACTCATCCTCCTGCCGTTCAGCTTTTTGCTGTGGCTGCATAGCAAAGCTCACGTTATCTTACTCTTTTGGAAAAGGCACTGTGAAAGTTCCTTTCCCCCTGTTGGAGACTGGATGTGTTTTTTGGCAGGCTGAAGCATATAATGCAGCCATGTATATACATTTATTTCCAGTGTGAATGTCTTTACTCATTGTGAAGAGAGAAAACTGTTGCATTAGCAAACTGTTGCAGATTAATGATTTCCTTGTCAACAGGACAATGATATAAAAGGCTTGTTAATAAGGACATATTTGTAAAATCTCTACATACTTGAAAAAAGCCAGATATAAAAGAGTATATACTGTGTGACTCCATTTGTGTAGAGTTCAAAACCAAAAGAATCCCAGGTGTTAGAAGCCAGAGTAGCGGTTACTCCTGAGGGGCTAGACTAGAAACGGCATGAGTGGTGTTTCTGGGTGCTGATACTGGCCTGGTTTTGGTCTTTATTATGGCTACATGGGTATGTTCACTTCATGAGGATGTATGGGGTGTACACTTACAATATGTGCACTTTTTGTTTGTATCATACACTTCAACACTGAAAATGGTCTTCATGCAGGTCATAAGGACAGTAAGGATTTGAGGGTTTGGACCTAAGAGGTTCTGCATTTAGAGCACGGGATGTTATTGCTGTTTTTCTTCTTTTTTTTGTGTCTCATGACTATTAAACACCCAAATGCCATGCTGTAAGTGACCAGTCGCCGTTCTTTATCTGAGAACATAAGCCGATTGCTTGCTTTCCTGGTACATAAACATGAATCGAGTGTGTTGAATTTTTCAAAAAGCACTCTATGCCTAAGACAGCTCCGAGAATAAACACCAGGGCCTCTGCCCACGAAGAGAGGCATTTTAAACAATACTCCCAACCACCCCCAATCCAACTGCCACCAAACAGTTGAGCTGAAGGGTAAAAGCCCAAGCGTGCTGCAAAACCTGTAAGCAGGAAGTCAGACAGCATAGGTAATGATATCTCCTGAGAGCCGGATCCACATCCTACTTAACTCTACGGGAATTCTCGACAGTTGGTCTTGACAACTCCAGCAATGCTGAGGCTCATTAACCTATTTGCAGGTGCTCTGCTTTCTAAGCCGCCTGTGTTTAGAGAGAAACGTCCTTAAAATTCTCTGAAGCAGCCTGCCGCCTAGGTTCAGGGTTGAGTTCAGGACGCGTTTTTGGACTCAAGATGGGAAGTGAAAGCTTTGGGTGATACTAAAGCCCAGAGTTTTTCAGTTAGTAATACCACCAAACACTTAACATCAAATTCACAGTAATCAGAGAGAGGCATGGTAGATAGTCTTCAGTGGTTGAGCAAACCTTCCTAGTCTACTATTTATGAAACTAAGCTGTGCTAAAACCCCCAAGTAACTGAATCTTTTAGGGTAGAAAAAGAGAACCAGAGCATTTCTTTCTGTCCTTCCTTTATTTCTTAGGACAGATGTCTGTGTTTTTCTGCTGAACTGTGAAGTGGATTTCTCAGTTAAATGGTTCTGCCCCATCAGGCTGAGCCCTGGGGAGCTGGACAACCCTTGTCTGGTAGTTTCTATTATGGGCTACCTTTGAGAATCACATTATTTCTAAAACACAGGGACTGCAAAATCTTTTGCTGGGTACCCTCCTTTTTGAGACATTTTAGAATTTACAAATTGCCCTCAACTCTTTTCCTCTGTAAAAGGACCGTTGAGTTAACCCTTCATAGCGGTGTTTCTGATATACAATAAATTTGTTATGACAAGATATTTTCCAAGATGTGCAGGAATGAGTCCGCTGGACAGGAGCCAAGACTAGCTTGCCTTCCACTGACCCTGTGAAACCCAGAGAAAGGTTGGAGACAGTCTCCTGCATAGTAATGGTCAGTCTGCTCTGGTTTCTAAATCCCTCCCTCCCTCTCTCCCTCCCTCCTTCCCTTCCTTCCTTCGTTTCTTCCTTCCTTCCATTCATCCCCTACCTCCTTCTTTCCTTCCCTTTTTTTTTTTTTTTGGTTTTGGATCAAAACTTTAATAAGGATTCCAGAACACATAACAGGTAAAATTATGGAACCTCCAACAAAGCAGAAGTGGCATAAATATACAGCATTTCTGATCTCCCTTTAAAAATCAGCCATCAGCCCAAGGTGTAACCAGCTTCACTTCAATTCACTGTCAGGTATTTTTTTTTTTTTAGGTCTAATACTAGGAGCTAATTGAGCCTCAATTAAAAGACAAAGTCTCTTAAAGTTACAACTTTTCAGAAGTCATTAGGGATTGAATACTAACAACAAAGGTCCTCATAGTACACCTGGTGACATGGGAACTGCTAAGGAAGACTTATTAGCACAGGGTCCCACAAGGATTTTCTGGATGAAATTGTGTGTATATATCCTGTCCTGGCCTTAAGAAAGAACATTTCTTAAGAAAGAATATTCCTTAAGAAAGATATTTCTGACTGAACTATAATCAAGAATTCTGTCAGTACCTTGAAGAATTGGACAAGCAAGCTCCTTCTTATCCAAGGACAACATATAGGGTTATTGAAATCCTTCTGTTTGAAATAATATGATTATTTGAGTTGTAGCATTCAGTGTGCTTTATCATACTACCGATTTTGAACAAATCTTTCCTTTCTGCAAATCGCCTCACAAATAACCTCTTTCCCAGGAGTCCTTAGGACTAATTGTTTTGATACCATAACGTCCTAAGCTTGTCCCTGAGAGTGTATTCATAGAAGCTCATAGTATTCAGGGCAAATAATTGGATTGTGCTTTTGTGGGCTTGGAAGGAGAGTGGTCAACCACCCACCGCTTTCTAGGTGGAAAGAATGGCTCTGTTTCTTAGCAGAGCAAGGACTGGACCCAGGACTGCTGATTCTTGTTGCAGCCCACCTTGTCACATACTTACTCTTGCAAAACAAACCTATATTAATCTTCCGAAAGTTGTAGTAAATGATCTGCAGATCATGAGTGAGCGGCCACAGGACTTCCATGGTTAGCTGGAGTGGCAGAGATAGAGATAGCATTTGATGGAGTCTCAGCATGTTTCTGACAATACCCTGCAAAAATTCCTTGTGGAATTAACCAAAATGTTGAAAAGCCAAAAGGCGAATTCTTTGCTGCTATACCTTTCTGCTGGTCTCTTCATGATTCTTTATTTATGTGACCCTGAGTCTACATCCTGTACAAACAGCTTTTAATATATGTAAGCAGCACTAATTAAAGCAAGGGAGCTGGAGAAAGGTTTACCCCATTAAGGGAGGCAGCTTTTGTTTTGTTCTAAAGGTCAATCTGAAACACATTTCGTCACTGTTGCTTCTTGAAGGGTATGATTTGTCTTTGATGAGTTCCATGATGAAGAGTAAGTTCAGGGTCTGTGCTAAGAAGAAAATAACTGTGTGTATGTCTTGGATTGCATCTTCCAGAAAGATGAGAGAGAAATTATGTACGTGATGTTGACATCAGACTGGAGGCCATGCACCCAGGGAAGATTACTGGGATGCCAGCTGTAGTATAGACAGACACGCATGGTTGAATGATTCAGCTATTTCCATTGGAACTACTGATCTCACATATGGCATACAATGGAACTTTTGGAGGTTCTAGCCACTTATGATGTAGACTGGTTATTATCTATCCATTAAACCTACTGGATATAGCTATAATCTGTTAGATAAAAGGCAGATTTCATTGTCTTCAGATGAAACAACTTTTGTTTGAAGCTAAAACAAAACCTTTCAGCCTCTCTCAGCATGAAAATGTATGCTTTATAAATACCAACAAAAAGGACCCCAGACGCTCTCCCTCACTCTGTTCTGGCAATCATTGTCCCTCTGCAGGTCCTTGAACACCCTAGCATGCCCCTTCCTCTGGGCCCACGTTGCCCTAGATATTCCCTTATGGGACAATCCTCTCCGTTTTTTTTTTTTTTTCTTTTTCTTTTTTTTTTGTTTTTGTTTTTCTGGTAAAGGTGGGATCTGACTATGTATCCCAGGCTGGTCTCAAACTCCTGGCCTCATGCAATCCTCCTGCCTCGGCCCTTCACATCACACTTACCTGGCTCACTTTTTCACTTCCTTTTACTCTTTTCTCACGTTCAACCTCCATGAGGCCCATACTGCCAACCTATTTACAACTGTAGTCCCCCACGACTGAGCACTCCTGATTCTCCCACCTCAACTGAGCATGGACATGGATTCATTGATTTGCCCTGGTCTCCATCTGTAACTTGCCTGACATCTTCCCAGAGGATATTTTACATTCTAAAAATATAGTACTTACTGGGTCATTATGTTTACTTTAAATTGTTGACTTTTCCCCCACTAGAATGTAAACTGTCAAAGAGCAGGGATTTTTGTTTCTTTGGTCTGCTGATGAATCCGTAGAACCTAGAATGGTGCCCAACATTAGTAGTGTGTTTTTTGAATGATCAAACAAATAGTTGAATCTGTTGGAACCCTGGTGAAGAATTAGGTATGCAGAAAACTAAGCAATAAAAATGTAACGTGATTATTACCACCATTAGAAAAATAAACTCAAAAGTTGTCAGAGTAAGAAAATATAATCTTGGCTCAGAGATAAGCAATATTTATAGAATCAAGATACTGTCATTGCTGAATATTGATTAAACAAACATGCTGTTTTATTTTATTGGGAAATGAGAAGAGTGGAGGAAAGGCGGTGGTAACGTAAGAGAGCCAGGTCCTGATCTACTGTAACAGAAAGTCAGGAGAGAATGGCCTAAAAGTGATCAACTGAGAAACTATGGAGAAAATATGTTATTTAAAATATGTTATTTAAAAATATGAATAGTCTCTGAGGGTGTGGGGAAGAATGGGGTTGGAAACATGTTTTTCATTATACAATATATTACTGTTTGACTGTGTACAGCATACTTCCTTGATAATGGTAAAAAAAAAAATGAAAAAAGGAAATATTCCATAAGACCCTTATTCAGAAAGTATTACATTTTTCTTCAAATTCTTTTTAGTTTTTCTTCTTACTTTCAGATGATTAATACTATTTATTCTATGAATCATAACATTAGCTATAATGAAGTATTACAGTTGCTAGATTATTAAAAATTGTTAAAGATTGCTTTAAGTATAATTCAGAGTAGATAAATTATAAATTATTTATAATACATAAATAGATAAATTATGTATCATGGTTTAAATAAGTAATTACATTTTCTTTTCTTATAAATTCCACATTTTAAATGATGACACGCAACTATTTCCAGTGTTCATTGGACGCTTAGGTTTTTTGTTAAGTAACATATTTATGAGGAATAAGGGAAAATACAAAGTTACAAATACATACAAAGTTTCAATTTGCTATTATTTACCCCGGCCTCTCAAAAAAACCCCACACATTGAAGAAAAACAAGAAAATGAATTCAGAAAATGTAAAGACTGTTCTTTAGGCTGAAAGTTACAACATCATTTAGGTGAGTCAATTTTGGATGCACTGCTTAGCTCAGGAATCAACTTTATTTAAAACAAAGCAAATAATAGCAACAATAAAACAAAAGTCACTAAAACCACACCTATGTATAAACATAAATATAAATAAATTATATAAACAAATATATAGAATATATATTTACTTAGATAAATAAATATAAATACCGCTTTTTTAGCTTATTGATCAAGGACAGAAGACTAAGACTAAAATTGCACCATCCATGTCTCCACGCACCACAACACAACCTTGACAGAGTTGTCCAGAGCTTCTGATGACTGATGAGTGCACTTTGAATGTGCTGTCAGAATCAGGAGCATTTAACAAATAGCATCAACTGAATCATTTTAATGATTACTGAGGCCATGGTAGTGACCTTCAAGGGAACATTACATATTTCCTGTTTGTAATTATCTCTATAATGTGTGGTTTAACGATGGTTTGAATTCTAAGTATTAGGGTAAAGAAATATGTATGTATAAATAGGTAGATAGTCATCTGTAGACATGAACTTGTATATATTATTAGGATATACACGTGTGTATATATATATATATATAGATAGATGTACATGAATGTATTACTTTTAGTTGTTACCTAGCAATAGGTTGGCAGGTAATATAGCAACTTTCAATTCAATCAGCCCATGAACATAATTAATAAACATAACAGATAACGTAAATTATCTAAAATAAATTATTTATGATGATTTAAACAAGTAATAATGTTTTCTTGTAAAATTAACATTTAATTTTTTTAAGTTAAAAAGTATGAGGTTTTTCAAATATAGCCATATGTTTGCTCCTATTATAACATTCATTGACTAGTATTGTAAGTGACTCTTCTCTCAGTACCTAATAGGTGTCATTCAATTTGTGAAAAGGAAGGAAAGAAGGAAGGAAGAAACAAAGAATGGAAGGAAAGAAGGAAGGAAGGAAGAAAGGAAGGAAAGAAGGGAGGGAAGGAGGAAGGAAGGGAGGAAGGAAGGAAGGAGGGAAGGAGGAAAGGGAGGAAGGAAGGGAGGGAGGGAGGAAGGAAGGAAGGAAGGAAGGAAGGAAATCTAAGCATCCAGTGGACATTGGAAATAGTTCAATGTTATCATTTTAAATGTGGGATTTACAAGAAAAAAAGTAATTATTTATTTAAAGGAAGGAAGAAAGGATACACACTAGGGCACCAGAGAAAGATTCCAAGAATGAACAATTTGGATATTGATATGGTTTGGCTCTATGTCCGCACCCAAATCTCATCTTGTAGCTTCCATGATTCCCACATGTTGTGGGACGAACCCAGTGGGAGGTGATTGAATTATGGGGGCCGGTCTTTCCAGTGCTGTTCTCTTGATAGTGAATGAGTTTCATGAGATCTGATGGTTTTTAAAAACAGGAGTTTGCCTGCACAAGTGACTCGTTCCACTTTTCCTCCTATCATGACTGTGAGGCATCCCCAGCCACTGGAACTGCAAGTACAATTGTCCAGGCTCAGGTGTGTCTTCATCAGCAGTGTGAAAACAGACTAATACAGGTATCTTGTTTAATAGACGAGAGTCATACAGCTAATAGGAAACACTGAACTATTACTTAATTCTATCATGTTTGGGTAGCAAATTGTCTGGGTTGTGTTGTCAGTAGAAAATCCAAGTGAAAACACACATTATATGCTTTTGGAGACTTACCAGCTGACTTTACATCCGACAGAGAATACACAGAGAATCAAACTAGAACACTCCAGGGAAGGCCATTGAAACAATCGCTAAAGGACTACAAAGGAGCTTTGAAGGGACAGTCTAAAGCATGCCTACTATACAATGGGGCACACATTGGTGGGCTCTGTGGTGTCAGGCAGACCAATCTGGCACAGAATGACTGTCACATGTTGAGCCCACGATGGAGTTTCTAGTTACATTCTGATATGGGTGGTTCCTGCTCACTAATACTGTGTTAAGATTGGACAGCATATACCGAGGGTGGCCCAGTCTGGGACTTCACATATACAAGTTGCATTCACTGAATCCGATGAATGAGAAAGTCCACCAGTCTTTCAGGGCTTAGTGAGTTTCCACAGACCCAGGGAGGCATATCCTGGGGCCCAAAGGACAGTTCAGGCAGTGATGAAGACTCCAGACAAAGTCCCTGGGACACAAAGAGTCAGAAACCTGGCAGACAGTCTATGTGAAAACAAAGAGATGCAGCAAGAGGACTTCAGTGTAAGCCTGACTGAGGCCTCCTGGTGTCTCTCTGTTTCTTTTTCTCATGGTCTCCATGGTAGGCGGGGAGGTGGTGGGGGTGGGGTGGGGGAGTGGAAGATGGACCCATTCTGTGGAGGCAAAGAGGACCCTTGGCCAGTGTCAAGGAGTGAGAGCACCAGGAAGAAGCTGTTCTGAAAGAAAGCTCTTTTTCAGGACTGAATTGACAGGGTCATCTCCAAGGTGAAGGCGGGGTTTTAAAAACAAGAGGGAAATGTAGCTGCTTTGTAAGGTGGGTAAGCTTTTTTCAGTCTGTTCTTCCACCCAGAACAGGCAAGACGTAGACCTTTCCATAATTGTAGACAAGATGAAACCAAAGCAGCCTCACGCCTAATACACCAATCCTTCATGACCGTTCTCTTGCTTTAATCTTAGCTCAGCACTCAGAGTTCTGAAAAATAGACCATGCAGTTCTCCCTCCTGTTAATAGATAGTCGCCATCCATCGCACTCATTCCACTCTTTAAGATGTGTGATGGTACCCACTTAGGATGCAGATCAAATCCCTCTGTAACAAATTCTCAAAGAATGTCCTAGAATTTGGTTGCATAAAATATTGCTTGAAATAAGAGAGGGCTATTGGCTGAGGATCAGGAATCTTATTATAATGATCACATCTACCATAATGTTATTTGACTTGTGTTTATATTGGGGATTAGGAGAAAGTCTTAAAAGATGATTTTTCAATGGCACCATTTATTGAACATGGCTAGATTTAACTTTATTCCTCCTGCATCTAGGACTGGCAGTTTGGCTTCAGGTCAGATTTTCTTCCCAGTTTCTCAGGCACTGACTCCATGCTACAGGGTTTGGGTTGCAAACATTGAGAGGGAATGCTTAAACACAAACAAAATGTCTCACCGATTAAATGTCAGAGTGTAGTTTGCTTCCTGAAACTCAGGGAGGTGAGCCAGGGGCCTGGGCTCCATGCCCAGCTCTTCTACTGACATTAGGGGTGACCTTGGGGGAAATTATTTAACTGTTTCCTGCCCCATGAACTGTGACACTCGGGGGCATTGTAAACACATTCCTGAGGTTGGTAGGTTCTTTGCAGATTTTTGACCAGTGATGAGTTGCATGGAGTTCTTTCTTCTGTTCACTTTTCTACATCATCAACACCTAAGGCACTTTATTTAAAAAATGCTAACAAGGAGTTCTAACTAGAAGGCAGTTCTGATGTTAATGGTATCAACAACGGCATCATCTCCCAGAAGGAAAAGCAGTGAGTGAACACATAGCAGTGCTATTTCTTGTATGTATCATTTTTAATCCATTTGCAGGAAAATCTATTTTCTTCTATAAAATCGGCCAAGCATGTCTATGGCAGGTAAAAAAAATTCCATTTCTTCATCTCCCATAATATCATGTAGCAAATTGCATAAGAACTTGAACTAGAGTTAGACTGCCTGTGTAACCTTACTTTGACAGGTGCCTTCAATTTCTCTGTGCCTCAGTTTGCTCTTTGGTAAAATTGTGCCCATCTATTGGGCATGCTGTGAGGACAAATCGGTGCAGACATCTAAAATGCTTGAAACAGTGCCTGGCACTCAGTAAGCATTCTAGAAACGCTTGCCTTTACTGTTGCTGTTCTTGCGGCCATTAATGCGATGAGCCCTAGGAAAGAGTATCTATCGCTACATTTGGAAAACAAAGAGGAATTAGCTGTCTAAGGTGGAAGGAGTAAGTCAGTCAGTTACCAAAAAATAAATAAATAAAAGTGTTTATTTAATTCCAAGGGTTGGAAGAGGCAATAGATCTTGGCCAATCAACAGAACAGGAATCCATGGTTAGAAGCCCTCCAAAAATCACACGGACAACATCAAACATTTCACAATGTTACCTGATTTTGTACTTAAGGCTGCAAGGGTCTTCTGCTATGCTGACAGCGGGAAACTCAGCTTCAACCAGGAGAACAGGTTTAATTAAGATCAGAGCTATAGCCAACCCAGGCGGGCACTTCAGATGCAGTGCGCTGGGCCACGGTCACCAGACGTCCATGTGGCTGTGTCCAGCCAACAGCCTAATGTGCACCGTGCTCCAGTGAGATCAGGAATGCTTGCAGTGACCTTCCTTCTCAATGCAGACTCTCTTACCTTTATCAGGAGTAACCAGCACCTTCTTAGACACTGGGCTAGGATTGAGGGCCCAGATATGCCACAACTCAAATTCAAATATCCCTTTTAATGACTAACATTGTTCATGCCCCAGGGATATGCTTCTCAATATCCTTGTCTAATGTCCTTGAAATGGTAAATGACTGCATTTGAATGCTATGAAAATTTTGGGGTTGCATCCCTGCTGTTGGCATATACAAAAGCACTACTCCAGAGTATAAGGAGAATTTAAGTGGTGAGATCATTTGGGAGAGAGAGAAAAGGTAAATTAATTAATTTGCTAAATCCTTCTATTCTTTTTTTTTTTTTTTTTGAGAAAGGGTCTCACTATGTCTCCTAGACTGGAGTTCAGTGGCCTGATCTTGGCTTACTGTAATTTCTGCTTCCCAGGCTCAAGCGATTCTCTTTCCTCAGCCTCCCAAGTGGCTGGGATTATAGGTGCCCGCCTGTAATCCCAAACAAACAAATACAAAAATTAGCCCGCCACCACACCTGGCTAATTTTTGTATTTGTGGTAGAGACGGGGTTTCACCATGATGGCCAGACTGGTCTTGAACTCCTGACCTCAAATGATCCACCCACCTTGGCCTCCCAAAATGCTGGGATTACAGGCGTGAGCCACCATACCCAACCCAATCCTTCTATTCTTGTACAACAAAACACTGTTTTTCAGTGTTGCTCAGCATTCATTTCCTGCTTCTCCTTTGGTTTGTGGTTCAGGAGGTACTTGGGAATTAGCAAGGTCTTTTCAATAGTTGCACATAGTAGCTAAGAGACATTTTGGTATGTTAAACCATCATATTATTTTAAATTTATATATAGATCTAGAGGTTGCTTGAGTGATACCAATTCATGTTGTCAACAAGATGGATATTGAAAGCTAGAATTGTGAGTGGTTTTATTAAAACACTTAATAAGTTTAAAATGCTAATTCATCTAAATAAGTGTTATTTTAAAAGTTGATATTTACTCATAATCTCTATGTTGATATTTAATCATACGTTTTGATTTCATGTAACACACTTTCTATTTTTTCTCTTAGTTTTAATTAAAAAACTGTATTGGAGAAAAGGTAACATTAAAAATAATTTTAATTTTTCAATTTTAGTATTTATTTGCTCTTAGATAAAAATGTATTTATATTTTGTAGATATTGCATACAATTACATTTTTAACCCTTTGGTTTATTCCTAACCTAAGAACAAACTCTATGGAAGTTTTTATTATGACAACATTATTAGTGTCTTTGCTGAAATGAAGGCAAGAAAAAGAAATATGGAGTATATACACAATACTGCAAGAATCGTGTGTGTCTTTACGGTTCATCCAAACATTGCCAACCTGTTCACAGGACACCAAGACATCCATGATAATAATTAAAGTCTATTTTCTTTGATATTTCTTTTGATATTTTAGAAGATAATTTTTAGTCATCTAAAAACCATAGCTTTGCACGTCTTCTTTTATTGTTTCTTTACGAATGTGTATTTCTTATAGTAGGAGGCCAGCACAGCTGATTGTTGGTATTTGTGGTAGTTATGTCCTATAACGTCACAGGGGACACTGAATTATCAAATACTGAACCACTGCCCGAGGGAAAATGCATGGTTAGGTTTCTGGTCACAGCATTTTTATCAACCGATAAGTACATAAACTGTTCCTGTTCAAAGACACCTTATTTAACATGTATTGTTGATTCATTAATGTTGAACTCAGCGCCAACAGCACTATCACTCATGTCTGAGCAATGCCTATCATATGTTTTCCATAAAACTCATCACAGCCTCCCTGCAGTTAGGAGCACCGTATGGCAGCGATCCCCTACCTTTTTGGCACCAGGGACTGGTTTAATAGAAGACAATTTTTCCACAGATTGAGGGGTGGGGAATGGCTTCAGGATGATTCAAGCTCATTGCATTTATTGTGAACTTTATTTCTATTATAATTACATTGTAATATATAATGAAATAATTATGCAACTCAGCATAATGTAGAATCAGTAGGAGGCTTGAGTTTGTTTTCCCGCAACTAGACAGTGCCATCTGGGAATAACTGGAGACAGTGACAGGTCATGAGGCATTAGATTCTCATAAGGAGCATGCAACCTACAGCCCTCCCATGTGCAGTTCACCATGGGGTTCACGCTCCTGTGAGAATCTAATGCTACCGCTGATCTGACAGGAGGCAGAGTTCAGGCAGTAATGTGAGTGATGGGGAGTGGCTGCAAATACAGAAGAAGCTTTGCTAACCCACTTGCCACTCACCTCCTGCTGTGCTGCCCAGTTCCTAATGGGCTGTGGACCTGATGTCTGGCACTTCAGCATGACACTTGAGGCCATTTTAAATGGCAAAACTATCAACAAAAAGCACTAAAATTTAAAAAATGTGACATTAAATAGATCATAAAAAGGACACCCATTTACCAGATGAATGAGGAAAGGAGGAGGCAGTGCTTTGCCTTGTTCATTTCAGCTGGGAGCATGCACATTGGCAACTCAAAGATTTGTCCTTCCATTACAGTCTGTGAATGTCTGCAACAGTGACTCAAGAGCTGAGTTTGGGATTCCAAATAGATTTTAGCTAGTAAGCAAATTAGCAGATACAGAATTTGAGAATAAGGCAAATCAATTGTACATATTTTATATAATAATTTGTTAACTTGATTTATAATTTTAAATACTTAGTCATATGGTATGTGAACTTCTGTTTGTATTCTTAGGCCCTACAAATGTGAGGAATGGGACTGGAACACAACATTTGTTGCTGAAGTTACATATTTTGGTATGTTTGATAAATTTAGGTAAATATCATAAGAGAGATAATTCATTTTAGAATAGAATTTTTAAAAGACTAATTTAAATGCTAACGAAAATCTGCTGCAGCCAATACTCTAACAGAAAAAGTTAAAAAGATCCAAAAATGTACTGTGCTATTTTTCTAACTGTATCATAAATTTCAATATTAAATTAATGTGCCTCTTAGTAGTAGCAAAATAAGAAAGAGTGTTGTATTCAAATCAGGGTGACACACATTAATTGTTGTGTTTCAGACAGCTGTAAGCAGTTTTGTGCCACTGGGAGACAATGATTCTCGTTGTGTGGAACAGACACAAGAGATTAGGCAAAGGATAACTTAAACCAGGCAACTTCTTAAGAACTGTCTCCAAAGCTGGCCCTGGAGAGCCCCAATTTCTCAGATGATAGCAATTAAGAAAGGGAGTTGTAAATCAGCTAGCTGTTTAGAGACTAGAGGTTGTGAGAACCACGGTAACCAATGGATTGTGTGAGGCAGGGTCGGGGAGTAGAAAGAAGACTAATAGTGTGCATAGGTTGATGACTGGACAGTTGTTTTTTTTTTTTTTGAGTCACCTCTAGTCTTATTTGTTTATCTTTACTTTTGTTGCCTGTGTTTTGGTCTCGTATTCACGAAATATTTCTGTGTATCAAAGGAAGCAATCAGTAGAATGAAAAGGTAACCTACAGAAGGGAGAAAATATTTGCAGATTACGTAGTGGATAAGGGTTTCATGTCCAGAATATATAAAGAACTCTTACAATTCAACAACAAAAATCCAAATAACCTGATTTTAAAATGAGCAAAGGATTTGAATAGACATTTCTCCAAAGAAGATATACAAACAGACAATAAACGTATAAAAAGATGTTCAACGTCACCAATCATTGAGAATACAAATCAAAACCACAGTGAGATACTGCTTCACATCCATCAGGAGGACTATCATGAAAAAAAAGCCACAGAAAATAATAAGTGTTGGTGAGGATATGGAGAAATTTGTACCTTTCTGCACTGTTGGTGGGAAAGTAAATGGTGCAGCTGCTATAGAAAAACTCTGTGGAGATTCCTCAGAAAATTAAAAATAGAACTATCATATGATCTGGCAGTTCCATTTCTGGGCACATATCCAAAAGAACTGAAAGCAGAATATTAAAGAAATATTTGCACATCCATGTTTAGAGCACCATTATGCACAATAGCCAAAGGTCGGAACAACTGTTGCCAGATGAATGGATAAACAGGAGACGTTCTATACCTACAATGCAATGTTATTCAGCCTTAAAAAGGAAGGAAATCTTGTCTCATGCTACAATATGGATAAATCTTGAGGACATGTGGTAAGTGAAATAGGCTAGTTACAAAAAGACACATACTGTATAATCCCATTTGGATTAAGTATCTAAGGTAGTCAAGTTCGTAGAAACAGAAAATACAATGGTGGTTGACAGGTGCTGGGAGGGGAGAGAAATGGGGAATTGTTCAATGGGTATAAAGCATCAGTTTTGCAAGATTAAAGTGTTCTAGAGATCAGTTTCACAGCAATGTGAATATACTTAACACTACTAAATGGATGCTTAAAAATGGCTCAGATGGGCTTACATAATATGGCCAGAAATGTTAGCTAGTGCTTATTCTACCCTCTCTAATGGGAAAGCAGTGGACTACCACAGACTAAACTGTATCTGCCTGTATTTCCAAGAGACTCATGTTCAACTTTGGCTCACAAAAAGCTGGGAAAATTTCATGAGTCCTTCTTTTTTAAAAATAATAATAATAATAATAATTATAGCAAAAAAAAAAGCAATCTGAACTTTAATGACACAGCTGAAGCAATCGGCAGCATTAGCAGCAATGGCAGGAAAAGAGGTTTAATTTAGTTGATTTTCTGCGGTTGTTGGTTTGTTCACTGGGAGCTGCGCATTTTTCCTAAGGGACAGAAAAGCCGCTGGAGGTCTGGTTCTCCCGGAAGCAACTCAATGCAAACCAAGGATCTGGGGCTCTTCATACCATCCCAAGATCTGAATGGGGGCATACCTTTTTGTGTGGTATTTGATGGAGCCTTCTCACTAAAGGTACCTTGGATTTTCAGAAAGAAATTGAGTTTCTCAATGCAGTTTTTCCAAAGGGAGCAGTGTATTGTATGCGACATATGAATTCTGACTGTTGGTACTTATATATTCCAGATTTCCCAGAGAGTAGGGTAGTAAGCCAGATCAAACCCTGGAAATTCTGATGAGTGAGGTTGACCCAGCAGTTAAGGAAAGACTCTTTCTCCATGAAAGACTGTGTCACTGCAGAGGATGTCACTTGGACTGGAACTGGTGCCCTCACACTAGGTTCTGTGATCGATGCTACATTGTTCAATCCTTGTGAGTAGTTGATGAAAGGAAGAAAAGTGGGTGGCCCTTATGGGACTATTCACATCACTCCAGAACCAGAAGTTTTGTATGTCAGCTTCGAAACAAACTTAAATCAGACCTCCTGTGATGACCTGATCAGGAAAGTTGTGGAATCCCTCAAGCCAGGAAACTGATGACCACTTTTTTTTTTTTTTTTTTTTTGAGAATGGAGTCTCGCTCTGTCTCCCAGGCTGGAATGCAGTGGCACGATCTTGGCTCACTGCAACTTCCGCCTCCCAGGTTCAAGTGATTCTCCTGCCTCAGCCTCCTGGGTAGCTGAGATTGCAGGAGCACACCACCACAACCAGCTTATTTTCGTATTTTTAGTAGAGACAGAGTTTCGCCATGTTGGCCAGGCTGGTTTCGAACTCCTGACCTCAAGTGATCTGCCCGCCTTGGCCTCCCAATGTGCTGGGATTACGGGCGTGAGCCACTGTGCCTGGCCCACTTTGTTAATCAGAGTTCTACACAGTGCTTATTTTTGCCCCAGAAGATTGAAGGTTTTAAGTGTCTTGAGAGTGCTATGTTCAATGATTATAATTTTGTTTTTACCAGTTTTGTTAAGAAGCAGCAACAGCAGCGTTGACCAAGAAAAATGAAGACAAAAATCACAAAAGGTGAACGCACGTAGAAAGAGGTGGCTGCTTTCTAAATATTGAAACCAGGAGCCATGCTTTCCATAACTACCGCCTTGTAGTTTCAGAAACCCTAGATATAATGAGAGTGTAATCATTTTTGAATTGTGTGTGTTATTATAACAAGGAGTTAGATATATTGCATGAATGCTCACTTCTGTGTTTAGGTATTCTTTGCCATTCTTGCTGTGAAATTGAAGTGCATGTAGAAAAAACCTTTACTATATGAAACTTTACAACACTTGTGAAAGCAACTCAGTTTGGTTTAGGCACAGCGTAACCTTTCTTCAGGTATCACGCAAAATTCCCCATAGAAAAAGCTCTTATCTTCAGTTTAACCATCTGAGACTATCCAATTAAATTGCTGCCAAAATTTTACACCCAGTTTCATCTACTTTCCAGGACGTATTCTTTACTAACGTTATTGAAACCAATGTCTGCTTTAAACAAATATTTTTGCAACATCAAAAAAGTTTTTCTTCCATGAGTAGAGTCCTTTTGAAAAAAAAAATGGTTAAGGTGGTAAATGTTATGTGATTTTTACCACAACTAAAAATTTTAAAAATTATTAAGCAAAAAAAAATGTGTAAAAAAGTAGGTAATATTGATCTGTTTTCCATAAAATACATCTATGGAAATCTCATTGATGCTTATAATTTTTTTTCTCATTCTTACATGAAGGGAGAAACAGCTGACTCAATAGAATGAAGAACTGAGTAGTTTGCTGGAGACAATTAAAAACAATCTAAAGGATCCATTAATAGAAGATTTATAAAAGGGATTTAGTCATTGGAGGACTAAAGAGATTTAGTTGTCATTGGAATATGCAGTTTTCAAGATCAACACTATCATTATCTACGTATCTACAACGATTCTGACTTTTCTCCAAGTTGGTTTTCCACTTTTTGAAGTCGTACTCAAAAACCATCTTAATACTAACTGTTTCATGATGACACTAAAGCAATGCCAAACTATTAAAAAGTACCTCAAAGTTGATACACAATATCTCAGTCTTAGCTACTGTGTTCTTCCGAGAACTTGTTTTTTAGGAAAATTGTAAAACAACACCAATAATTAAAATTCTTGTCTCTATTTAAAGTAGTGACATTGAGGTCTTCTAAAGTAACTATAAGCCTTGGAATAAATTTCATGAGGCTAATTTCTATGTAACGGGAAATTACAACCCTAATGAAAGCATCGGGAAAGTTTTATTTCTACCTGTAGAGGGGGACAGGGACAGGATGTCAATTCTCGTTCTTCTGACCGGCTCTGCTTAGTGAATGGTTCCGGTGGGCCAGAATTAGCTTTTACTCTTTGTTCTTGTCCCTGAAATTAGTTATCTATTGCTGCATATCAAATTACTCATAAATGTAGTGGCTTAAAACAACAACTTTATTATTCTACTTCACAGTTCCTATAGGTCAGGAATTCCTGGCTGACCCATGGCTTAGCTGGGTCCTCCGTCTCGGGTCTTTTATTAAACTGCAATCAAGGTGTCCACTGGGGCTGTGGTCATCTCAAAGCTTGGCTGGGGGGAGATTTGCTTCAAATGTTGCCCACGTGATTGTCGGAAGGATTCAGTTCCTTGATGGCTGTTGGCGGCAGGTGCCCTTCATTCTGGACATGTGGGTAGCTCCATCAGGACAGCTCACTTGAGAGCTGGACCCATCGGAACAAGTGAGAAGGGCCTAAAAGATGTTAGCAAGACTGAAGTCATCGTGTTTTATAACCTCCTCAAAGTGGCATTCTATCATTTTTGCTGTAGTTCATTCATTAGAAGCAAGTCACTAGGCGCAGTCCACGTTCAAGGCGAGAAGATTCCACAGGGCATGATGACCACTGGGGGGCATTCTAAAGACTGCCTGCCACACCAACCTTCACACGGATGTGTTTCATTTGGGCTCACATTTCTATTCAAATTTCTAAAGCAGGAAAAGAGATTTGTAAGAAGTATGCAAAGTAGGAATGGAATCAAAAGTGTATCCACAGAAATAGGCTATAGATCCAAGAAACACCGAGAGAGGAGAGCTGGAAGCATGCAGGAGTTACTGGGATTCTGGCTATTAAAAAGATGCGGTTCTATGGAGAACCCTCAGGACCTGGAAAGGCGATGCATTCGTGGGAGGAACATGTTAGTGGTTTTCAAATATCTGAAGGTATACACAGAAGAGGAATGATATTTACTTTTTTTTAATTCCAGAAAATAAAGTCAGGACCAATGGGTAGCAATTATCCAAGAGACAAATTTCTACCAGTGGAGCCATGAACCAGCGGAATGTGTACCATCACAGTGGGTGCTCCACTGCACGGAAATGTTCAGGAGGAGGCTGGGCAGCTGCAGATAGAGACTGTGACACTGTCTTCTCGCTCTATTTCTCCCTGTTTCCCAGTTTTGGTTAGTCATATTATAATTTATTGCTAACGTTTATAACATTTAAATTCACTTAGCCACCTGTAACTGCCCTCCGTGTTTTGTCCTTAGATATTTACTCTGAAAGAGTATTGGACTCTTATAGAAATATTATTCATAAAGATATCCATAAAAGAGTAATATGATCCCATGCCACAAGCTTTCACTGTTCCAAGGAGAATGTCCAATTCATATCTGTTTAATTCTTTTTAACTTTGTCTGCAGCTCTCTTCACCTCTTCCTGGTCACACTTTATTGTTATGTGTCTTATTTCTCATGTTCTTTTGAAAATTCCTTTATTTTGGGGGGAAGCAAGCCTCCGGGGAATACTTTCATAGGGGATATATGAGTAATATACTTTTTGAGTTACTGCATATCAGGAGATGTTTTAATCTGACCGTGTGCTTTATGATTGTTTGGCTGAGTGTAGTATGCAAGAACCAAATTTATTTCTCTTCAGAAATTTGAAGTTTTGCCACCCTGTCTTCTAGAGTCTTCTGTTGCTAATGGAATGTCTGACATTAATTTGATTTTCATCCCTTGGCATGTGGCCAATATTCTTCCCTCTCTGGTTTCTAGGCTTTTCTATTTATTCTGTGGAATTCTAAGATTTCATCAACTTGAATCCAGGGGTGAGTTTTTTCATCTACCTGCTTAATTCTTAGTAGATATTTTCAGTATTAAGACTACTAACATTTTCAACTCATAAGAACTCTATAAAATATGATTATTATCTCCAATTTACAAATAAGGATCAGGGAGATAAAAACAAATGACCCAGGTCACTGCCTGGTCTTTCTACTGAATTATGTTTAGAGTAAGGAAATATACCCAAAGGCCACGATTAAGACTATACTTGGTACAAAATATAAAGCACTTTGATTTTACTTTAGAAAGCTAGATAGTTGCTACTTTGAAATTTTGATGTTCATAACAGTAACGATTAATAATAAATTGATAAATGTGCATATACAAGTTCTATTTACTGTAAAAACATGAAGAAACACTTGAATAGTTACTTTTGGGCACTCTTTTGGGCACTCTCCCTGACTACACTTCAAGCTAAACACTTCTTTTATGGGCCCTGAAGGTGAGATGGATGCAGAAACAGTGAAAGTAAGATCTGTTGGAGTAGGCAATAGTAGCATTTGGGGTTCATCCCCTAATCAAACCTTCCCCGTTGATGGAAGAAGAAGGTAGGCTGACACCCCCCCCCACCAACGCACACACTCACACACATATATATATAAAGAAATCATAGTTGATTCTTTTAATGAATTAGAAGAATAAACAGAGAGGCAACACTGTATGCCCTCAATATGTCACAGATCACGGAGAACTCATGAGTCATTAGGTTTTTAAGCTAGGGAGTTCCCCAAGGTCACATTGCAAATTAGTGGCAGAGTAAATATTGAGTATTTTTTAAAAAGATATCAAATTATTTTCCCATCTTATCAGCTGAGAATCGATTTCTTTGCCTCTTTTCTATACAGGCAGCCAGGAAATTTGCCACCACTAACAAGGATAGCAGCAAATTCTCTTTAAAGTAAAATGAGCTAGAATCTCTCACTTCCAAGTTGGTGGTCAGTTCCCTGACTAGACATGCACAGAAAGGGGGGATGTGTACTCTCAGGCCAACAGGGTTATAATTTAAAGGGCACTGGTGGCTGTTCTGGGTATATTATGGGCAAAATTCTCTATTGGATGGAACAAGCTGTAGTGTTGTGATGTATAGCAAAAATAGATGCTCTATACCGGGTCTCTCAGCCTTGGCATTATTGAGATTTGGGGCTGGATAATCCTTTGCTGTGGGGCCTGTCCTGTGCATAGTCAGAGGTTTTGAAGCACTCCTGGCTTCTGCCCACCCGATGCTACTTGTGACAACCACAGATATCTTCAGTCATTGCCAAATGTCCCCTGGGAAGCAAAGTCACCTCTGGTTGAGAACCACAGATCAAAGCAAATTCAATTAAAATTGTTTTTGGTAAATAACTCTGGAAAATACACAACAGGTTCTTAAAAACACATTCTACTTTTCACACTGGAGAATTTGAAGATTATGTGCTAAAATATAAACATTCCAGGCTCTGGAAAGAGGTAAGGAATCTTTATATAAACACAATGAACCCTTGGGACCATCAGTTGGCAATAATGAAATACACACAATAAAATTCTATGTGTTGCATGAGAAATAATTCTCTGAGCAGATTATTAATCTCAGCTTTGTGTTACTTATAGGTACAAAAGACAATTAATCTCTCTGTGCATGCCTTTAAGTTTTGCAATGTTTAAACATCATCTATATATATATATATATATATATATTCTTACTTTGAAAATAGAACAACTATGTTTCAGTCCCCAAGATGCTGTGGTTGGCGCTCCCCTAAATTCTATTTTTGCTGAGAGGAGCAACTGCCTTAAAAAAGAGACATTGAACCTTGGACTATGTTAAATCACTTTTTCCTGCATAGTTTTGCTTGGATAAATTTGCTTAATGGGCATAGCTTGTGCCCTGAAGATACTCTTGTGCCAAATGTTTGGAAGACGAATGAAGGAATTACTTAGAAATTACTAAGGGGCTGAAATGGAACAAGTTCCAGAAACACATTTGAATTTTTTGACTGTTGCCTAATATTGACATTTCTGACTTCTGTTGACTGTATTGACAATGGAATGTTGCCATTAACCCAATCTGTTGTTCCTGGGTGGGGGGTGGGAGTGAAGCTAGCAGGGAGTGAGGTGGGGAGGGTAACAAAGTGTAAACGGTTTCTAATCAAAGAAGGGGAATCTATTTTTTTTTTGAGACCGAGTTCTCACTCTGTCGCCCAGGCTGGAGTGCAATGGTGCAATCTCAGCTCACTGCAACCTCTGCCTCCCAGGTTCAAGTGATTCTCTTGCCTCAGCTTCCCGAGTAGCTGGGACTACAGGTATGTGCCACCACGCCTGGCTAATATTTGTATTTTTAGTAGAGATGAGGTTTCACCATGTTAGCTAGGATGGTCTCAATCTTCTCACCTCATGATCTGCCCACCTTGGCCTCCAAAGTGCTGGGATTAAAGGCATGAGCCACTGCACCAGCCAAGAAAGGGAAACTTTAAGTAAAACGGCTTATTTGTAAGTTTCAAGTGTTTTCTGTGCTAAGCATTTTTGGCGTGTTAGATCCTTAGACATATATACATAAGTGTCTATGTATATATCCATATAAACACACACGCATACACACACATATACATACATACTTGTATATATATAGACACACACAAATATTTATAACTATATTTGATCTTTAACAATATCTAGTCCTGAAAAACAACCTTCACAGAGCCCTATGGAAGATGAATCCTGTTTGACTTGTGGAATGATGAGGTTGTCAGTAAAATTGTTCTTTTTTTTAGTGTTTTAATGACACCTCTGTAAGGCCATTTGCTAAATCAGCCAGTCCATTAATTAATAGCCAGCCAGTTGGCCTCAAAGATCTGGAAGTCTGCAGTAGGATAAGGCTCCAAGCTTCCTGGAGGAACACGTGTCCTAAAGCTTGAGCTGGAAAAAGAATCCACCAACCCAGGAATCCTGACTCCCAAGTCTCTTTGCTGGCAAGCACTTCTGAATACTTATAAGACTCTTATTTAGAGGAGGAATAAACAAAGAATACATATCCTCCCCAAGAGAGTGGAGAAGACATGAGCAGCTCCTTTCTAACAGCAGGACAAAGAAGATGTGAGGCCAAGTCATGAAGAAAGGCAGCACAGCATCAAAGGAAGAAGCTCCTGCCAGAAGTTCAAGGCTTTGATAAAACCCAGAGACGCCATTTTTAGGCCTCTGCCCATTCTAACCTGTTAGAAAAGGAGAGGGTGCGTCCTCTCATTTCTCTCTGCTCAGGAAATAGAAAATTCAAAGGAATTCTTCATTTCAAGAAGCAGCAAAGGTTATGTGGCTTCTATCATAGTAGATGTAGCAGCTTCAAACCAGGGCAGAAATGTTCCTAAAAATAAAGAAATACGTAAATAAATAAATAAATAAATAAATAAATAAATAACATTTCCCCAAAAGGCGATCACACCTAGGAAAGCAAATGGAGGAAATGATGTGTTGAGTGTTGGTCTTTTGAACTACAGCAGTATGAGAAGTCTTCAAGCTGCCTTCTGCAGGCAATGGAATAGGGAGACAGCTTATTGCCTCAGCAGGGCGGTGCTGAGGGGCTGGGAGGGGGCTTTCCCTTGATCTATTAACCCTGCTCCCTCCACTCCTCCACTCTCATTCTGCACTGCTGCAGCAAAACTGATGCAAGAAACCGACTCTGCACACCCCAGTGAAATGCATCTGTTGTATATACCTCTAATATTCTGAGTGTGAAATGCTAACTATAAATGCCTGAAAGAATGGATATCAAAAATGTTTTTTTGAACCCAAATATGCTATACAAAATGGAATTATTAATATCAAGACTACAAACACATGTGAAGACCTGGTAATCAAAAGTTTCAATCTGCCTCTACTGTTAGCAGAGAGACCCAAAGCTGCGGCCCCATATTGTCTGTCGGCTCATGGCTTTGGCAATTGTCTTCATTCGTGCAGTCAGTTAGAAAGTCAACCAGGCAATCACTTATCTATGTCTGTAAACGTTTTTTAAAAAATCTTAGGCCAACAGAAGTCTCTCTGGTTTTGCCATGTTTTCCACCATTTCAACCCACCACACTGGTTCCCTATACTATTAAGAGTAGATTCCGTCTTAAGTAAGAAAAATGCTTAAACTCCCCCTTGAAAAGAGTGTGTGAAAGAAAACAAACAGGATGTATTTTGGGACAAACAGAATATTGTCTATGATGTATCCTTTTTTGCTGTCTTATCAACTATCCCAAAACATAGTGGCTAAAAATAGCAATCATTTATCAGTTAATGATTCTGACACAGCAGTTGGAACTGGGCTTGGCAGAGCAGTTCTGCTGGTCTTGCCTGGCCTCATGCATCCACCTGTGGTAAATGGGCTGGTGATCTGGGATCTGCTTGATTTACGACTTCCTTACTCACATGTTTGGCTCTTGATGCTGATCGTTAACCGGAGTGAGACAATTGGCTGAGTCAAGAGTCTCCAGCTAGCTAGCCTAGGTTCATGGCAGTTTTAGGATTCCCAGGGGCAGCAATAGGGAAATCCCTGATACACAAGCACTTTTGAAGCATCTCTTCAAAAATGAGTCACATTTTCTGATGTCCCATTAGTCAAAAAAAAAAAGTCACAGGGCCAAGCCCAAATTCAAGGGGTTGAGAAATAAACTCTTGATGGGAGATGCCACCACATCACATTGCAAAGGAGTGCGCATAAAGGAATGGGAGAAATTCGGGGTTCTTTTTACAATTGGCCATACAAGACTACTGCCATATTTTTTACATGGAGGGAAGAATGCACATTAGAAGTTCATTCAGGCTGATCTCCCATCTAAAGATTGAAGCAGCAGCGTATTGGTAAATGTCTTCCCAATTATTGCTGTGACTATTGTAAGTCCCTTGCTTATAATAAAAAATGTGATTGTATCCATGCAATTTGCATCTGCTGGTCTCAGTTCTACCTGTGGGATCAGTCACACAGACCAAGATCTCACTTTCATGTGACAGCCCTTTTGATATGTAGGATGACTGCCTTAGCCCTTGGACCATCCCTTCTGCAGGCTGTTCATCCCAGATCCTTCCACTATTTCTCATCAGACACGGCTACAGGACTCTTCATACTCCACTTGCTCTTTTCCACCTTTGCTCCACCTGGAAAGTCTGGTGCCTACCTGAGTCGAAAGCAATATTCCAAGTGTGATCCATCAGCATGCAAAAAAGGGGACTATCGTTTCCTTCATTATCTGTTCTTTACTTCCTTTAGGGAAGCCTCATGGAGCCACAAGTTCCCTCAACCTACACACAGATGCTGTTTGAGAAGATGTTACAGAGCCTTAGATTTTATTCTTGTCAAATTTCATCTGACAACATGCATACCATTTTCTCTTATTATTGAATCCTCTCAAGTTCCTTATATTGGCTTGCAAAGGTTTTTGATGACAGATGTTATCTATGAATCCAGTCCATGTGCCTCCTGGATCTTCATTCAAGTGTTGGATAAACTATTAAATAGGACAAGGTTGAGAACAAAACTCTAAGACTGACCACTAGAAACCTACTTGCATTTCCCACTAATTGGCATCAAGACAACATCCTCTTGCTTTTCTGTGCTCACCTCACTTAGAACAGAGTAGCATAGACCTTGTCAGATGGACAATGAAAGTCTATGTACGTGGAATCTGTCTCATTTTTCTAATTTGACAGACTAACCTGTCCCACAAGAAGTGAGATTCCAATATTCCTGGTGAAAACAACTACCTTTTACTAAATCATAACAAAATGTCGTTATCATTATTTCTGAGATTGACATGAATCTAACCAGTCTGTATTGAAAACCATAGCACCCATCATCTCCTCTGAATTCCTGGCGTTTTTTCTGTGCCCATAGTTGATTCCCCTAAGAACAGTGATGGTAGGTTGAGATCACTCTGCACTCAGCTTTCTCACCATCTCTTGGGATGTTACTTTCTGTGGCCAGCAGAACTGCCAATGGCTCATTAAGAAATTATATGCGGCCGGGCGCGGTGGCTCACGCCTGTAATCCCAGCACTTTGGGAGGCTGAGGTGGGTGGATCACGAAGTCAGGAGATCGAGACCATCCTGGCCAACATGGTGAAACCCTGTCTCTACTAAAATTACAAAAAAAATTAGCTGGGCATGGTGGCACATGCCTGTAGTCCCAGCTACTCGGGAGGCTGAGGCAGGAGAACTGCTTGAACCCAGGAGGCAGAGACTGCAGTGAGCTGAGATCACACCACTGCACTACAGCCTGCGCAACAGTGCAAGACTCCGTCTCAAAAAAAAAAAAAAAAAAGAAAAAAAAGAAAAGAAACTATATGTACCTTTTGCTTAGCTCAGACATCAAACCCTCACACAAATCCATTTCTCCATTCAATGTGCCTTTATCAACCGTCTACTATGTCATATGCACCGAGAGGCACTGGGGATAAATATGGACAAAAACCAAGTCTGTGTAGGATGTTGACACTATGCCTGTGGGTGACACTGACATTCTGTCTATGTGGGATGTTGTCACTGTATCCATGGGTGACGTTGCTACCACGTTTGGGTGTAATGTTGACACCGTGCTTAAAGATGAGAGATCATGTGCTGTGGGTGTGGGTCTCTGAGAGTATTTGGGGGGGTGTCAGTGAGTGTATGAGAAAATGTGTGTGAGGTATATAGGCCAACGTACCCTCTACGATGTGTATGCAGAAGATTAACTATGGCCCTGGGCCTTGTTGATGGAACTATCAAAGAGTTTATATTCCAGTCAAGAAGATTAAAAAAAAAGTTAATTGAGGTTTGCAACAAAAACGAACATGATGTTATGGAGGTATGTTCAGGGTGCTGTAGAAACTCAGAGGGGCACCTTGTTCAGAGTGGATATCCGGGAAGGCAGATGGTGACTGCAATAAGATGTGGAGGTAGACACATGAGGCTGGCATATTCAGACAGTGCCTGTGGGAGTTTCTAAGAGTTTGTTTTGGCTGGAGGCCCATTTGGGAATGAGCATGCCTAGAAATAAAGCCAGATAATTGCTTTTTATACCATGCTTTGGAGTTTGAAATTCTTCTGTACACAGTGGGGATCTGATGTCTAGTTTCAAGTAGGAAAGTGACATAATCAAATTTGTGGGTTAAATAGATCTCTCTAGAAGGAATTTGGAGAACAGTGTAAGGGTGTAAATTATGAGTCTTCTGCAGTAAACTAAGACACACAAACCAAAGAATTGAATTAAGGCAGCAGCAGTGGAGATGAAAATGAGATCTATTTAGCTATGAGATACATTTAGGAATGTAAAGCCTTGAGCAATTGATTGAATGGGATGAAAGTGAAAAACAGGATTCTAGGATAACGCTCCTTAGTTCCGGCCCTGTCAGTTGGATAGATGGTTATACATTTACTGAAATAGGAAATAAATTAATGGTTTTTAAGTTACTATTTCCAGAGTCACACATATTTTATTACATTTGGATTCTTTTGAGAATTTTCTATGTAATTACAATCATTTCCCTATGTTTCTTTTTTTCTTACTATTTAGTGTCTATTGTGATGGCATGATCAGATGTAAAAATTCTGGGATTCCCCCCACAAGCTGCTGAACTATTTGCCCTTTTAGTATCCCATGCAGATGAGACACTTCCTTGGACTTTGTAAAGCCCGTCTGCCACTTGACCATGTGCTACCCTAGTACTGAGAATTTACTTTCTCCTAAAGTTCCCACTAAGTTCACTTCCCTGGTAAATTTCTCTAAATCTATACAAGATCTAGATTGCCTCCCCCACTTACTATCTAGGACATGAAATGATTGAGAGTCAGTCTAGTATTTCTTAGGTACTCTGCATTTTTGCTGAATGAGATTTAGAACCGGTGTCTCAATGCAGAGAGTCCATGATCACTCACTTCTATTTCTTGCTTTTGTGCCAATTTTATGGTTTATTTCAAAAGCATATTATCCATTCCCTACATCTGGCCAAGAAGTCTGTAGGATATAATCCTACCATGTATGTATCTGAGAGAGATATTGAATCATACTTGTAGAATTTCAGGCCTAGAAGGGACTCAAGAGTCCACCTAATGCTTGTTTTGCAGATAAGGAAACCGAAGTCCAGGGAGGTGATGTGATTTGTGTAAGACTGTACGCCTGGTGAGTTAGGGACAGAGCCAGGGCGAGAACATATGTCTCCTGATTTCAGCCAGAATTTGTATTAAGTTTTTCCCTTGGTTGGAAGTCAGACACTAGGACTTAAGTAAAGAATTTAGAGTATTCCACTTGCAGCACCGCAGGAGCCCAGTGACGCACGGAGGGTATAACACGGAAGTGCGTGATCGTGAGAGGCTGTGAAGATGTCCTTTTATAGTAATAGGAGACCCTCGGGTATGGATGGAGTTTCAACTACATCCTTCAGCTTAAAGAGCCCACAGCTCTAGGCATCTGTGACCCAACAGCTTCCTTACTTCCCAGGGGCTACCGTGACCATTGGACAGGTCTCTGAAAATTCACAGCAGCATCAAGGAGCTGTGATCACTTGCTCTGTCACTATGTACGTTTCCTTTTGCACTGTCTTATCTAGTTCAGTAGTAAACCTAAAAGAAAGTGTCATCTAACACAGCTCAAGTTGTTCTTCTTGCTCATCTCTAAACTCAAACCACCCCTTTGTGGTCTGGTCTATTTCAGGTGAATTCCAGAAACTCCTTTTTCACAACTGCTCCCTGGAACCAGTGCACCAATTATGTCTTGCAGTAAGAAAAAATAAAATAATAAAGAAAAGGAGTTCCAACAGAGAGAGGGAAATGTTTCTCTGAGAGGGGTCACATAGATTCTGTGCCTAAAAAACTCTTCATAGAAGCCTCTGAGCCATGAGCAGATGGGGTGACGTATAAGTTGATCCATGTACCACAGTCTGGCCTGTTACATCAGTCCATTTTCATACTGCTATGAAGAAATGCCCAAGACTGGTTAATTTATAGAGAAAAAGAGGTTTAATGGACTCATAGTTCCACGTGGCTGGGGAGGCCTCACAATCATGGTGGAAAGCAAAGGAGGAACAAAGGCACGTCTTACATGGTGGCAGGCAAGAGAACGTGTACAGGGCAATTGGAATTCCCCTTTATACAACCAGCAGATCTTCTGAGACTTATTCACTATCACGAGAACAGCATGGGTAAACCTGCCCCCATGATTCAATTACCTCCCACTGGGTCCCTCCTATGACACGTGGAGATTATGGGGGCTACAGTTCAAGATGAGATTTCAGTGCAGACACAGCCAAACCATATCACCTGTCATTGTCATTGATTGTAGTCTGAGAGCTGACAAATGAGCCATCACCCCGAATTAGAATGCAAGGGTGGCTTCCAGGAACTGTTCCTAAGAAGAATGAATGCCATGTGAAAGAAGAGGCCAGCCACCTACCTGAAGAGATGTTGGAAGTGACTGAGGATGTAGTAACTGTGAGTTGGCCATGCCATTGGGAGAGATCTACCATCAGGGCATTGGAGGGCCAAGACGTGAAGTGCAGATAGAGCCCTAGAGTATGGTGCCAGGGACCTCACAGGTGGTCATGTGTTTTAAAATACTCTTGCTCTGGGACATTGGAGGATTCTTGCAGGACCAGGAAATACTGTGCTTGTAACAGCGTTTCTATGTACTATCTGCAGAACAGATAACGGGCACTGACCTTCCACTCTTTAAATTTGTCCTCCCTATGGCAACTGAAACAGAATAAGAGTGACTCTCTAATATGAGGAATGACCTATGTTTGGGGAGGGAGGAATGTACCTCTACTACTCTCCCTCACCCTAATCAATGTTAACCTAGAATATTCTTGCTGTATGTGGTTTGGTAATAGAAGCAGTAGTGTGAAATTAAGAGTGAAAGGTGGGAGCCAGGATCCTCAAATCTTATTTTCTGTTCTGTTGGTGGCTCATTGCCCAACCAAAGGTTCTTTGACAAGGACAGCCACAGACCTGGGGGACAGATGCCAGAAATCGCCAGCCACATTGATAAAGGGTTGCAATACAACACAGTTTGTTTCCCAAGTGAATATGTAATAATAAGACAATACCATCCACATCGGTCATTTAGTGCTTCAAATTTGCTGTACTCTCTGGAGAGCTACGGGCCACTGCACGTTTGCCAGGAGGCTGCCCCAGGTGTGTGCCCACACAGACTGAACCTTTGAAAGGATTGCATTCCTTGGTTCTTTCTCAATAGAACTGGTCCTTCCAGTCAAATCTTTGGGGCTGTGAGGACAATGCACCCACAGATCATATAACTGTAAAATGAAAATTGATTATAAATGTTTATGGAAATGTAGGGTAGGGGGATCATTTTTCATCTCACCATCACCTCGGGTTTTAGACCTTCTTGTCCTGGAATCTGTGATTTATTTTTTATTCTACCAAAGAAAAAATCTGTGTCCCTAAGGAAATGAACTGGAGCTCAAGTGACTAGACCTTTTTGTGTTCACCTAGCACTTACGCTTTCCAGAAGAAATAATCAGACAAGATGACCTCATTGCCAATCACTTCCATTGGCTGATCAATGCCTTCCTACAAGGGGTAGATTGCTCTCTAGCCCAGTGGTACTGGGCAGGATACCAGTTCTTATCCAATTCCAGTCTACTATCTCCAGAGTAAACATGGTAACTGATTTTACCTCCCAAACTAAACAGCCTGGGCAAGTTACAGGATCTATTGAGGCAGATTAAAGGATTTAGGGCCATTTCTTTAAAGATGGGATTGTGCCGTTGCAGGCACAAAAGCCTTCCTGAGCTCTGCCATAAGTGTGTGCGACACCCACATCCCATGTGACTACCTCCATCCACTAAAGCGCAGTCACCATTTCAAATCACCTACGCTGGGCTCCAGAAGGGATTTTTCATTACAGGTTGGTCATCTTCAATCCCCAAATCCAAAATCCAAAATGCTCCCAAATCTGAAACTGTTAGAGCCCCAAAATGATGCCACAAGTGAAAAATTCCACACCCAACCTCATGTGACAGATCACAGTCAAAACTTTTTTTTATGCACAAAATTATTAAACATCTTGTATAAAATTACCTTCAGGCAATCTAAAGCGTAAGTGAATTTCGGTTCGTTCCTATCCCCAAGGTATCTCATTATATATATGGAAATATTTTAAAATTTGAAAAAAAAAAATTTCAAAATCCAAAATATGTCTGGTTCCAAGCATTTCAGATAAGGAATACTCAACCTGTATTGCAAAGTTTAGTCTCGCTACACATTCTGAAAATGTTACCAAAAGACTTACCTGTTAGGGCAGTGCTCTGAAGTTCATCAGAGAAAGTTTCAGATGTCCTTATGATTCCCCAGATGAAAAGGATGATAGAAGTGCAAATTATTGGCATTAGATAGGAAAGAAGATCATTGGAAGCTCAAGTGCAGTTTGGGGGGAAATTAAAATAAGAACAAAGGAAAGGAAATTAAATTCAGGACTGTTCTTTAAAAGGTTGGGCTCTGATTTTGATCTTGAAAAAAAAAATCTTCGAGGAGAGGCTGTTTCCAACTCTGTCCATCTTCTAACCTTTTATAATGTCTTTCATCTGTTGCATGGTGAGGCAGAGGGAGGGAGCTGATGGTGATAAAGTCATCCTAGGGTTTAACATTTAAAAATAACAGCTAGTTTATATAAAATGATGGGAGCTGTACACATCTGTCACAAATATCTAGGTCAGTATAAATGAAGAGTAAAGAAATATAACTTGTACAAGTAAAACAAAAAGGCAGCAACAAATGTAGCATTCTTATTCTAATATTATTCTTTTGCTATTTATCTGTCTGGTAAAGATATAATTTTCATTTTAGATAGAAAATATAAACTGTGTAGGCATTGGAAGGAAGGCGTGATATTGACATCATGAAATTCTTTGAAGATTTAATGTATGGCTCTCCTTTTTTACCTCTTCTTTTCAGCCCCTCTGGGGAATTTGGCCATAATGACAGTTACATTTACTGCACCAATAATTTAGATTGCAAACAGGTTTGTGGGATTGTTATAGTTTCTGCCGTCATTAATAAAAATTGAAACTATTTTACCAAAAATATTGCCTGCAATAAAAGAAAAAAGTATTTTTTTAAGTGTTAGCATTAGTCTTGACAAATGGAAGAAAATTACAGTTTTCTCTGGTGGTTTAGAGCATAGGGTTACGAGGCTGAAGACCATCTCCCCAACTCAGTTTTTGGTCATGAAGATAACGTCTTCTGCCCTGAGTTTCTCAAAGGCACAAAGAAACTAACAAAGTAAAGGATGTGATGCTTCTCTGGAGAGTTTTAATTGATTAACAGTAGGAAAAAAGGCACAGCCATAATGCTCATGTGTCTGTATGATGACTGTAATCAGTAGTGAAGAAAACCATTCTTGGTGGTGGAATGGCTTCACGTGGCGCCAGCCTCTGACAAAGTGAGAAGTAATGGGATATTATTTGGGATACCTACATGTTTCCTATGGAGAACCACTTTTCTCCATTCTGCCCACCAAACACAAACATAGCAGCATCCCCCACCCATTCCGATTCCCTTCTCTGTCTCCCTTTAAAACTTTCTTATTTCATGACTCTAAAAAGCAGTTTGAGATGCTGTGATAATGTGACAATGTTTTCATTTGTCATTCTCTCTGAGGTCTTTTTGCATTTACACGTGGATCAGTGTCTTAACCCATAGAAATGGTTTTAATGTCAGAGATCTTAGGCTCCTGTTTATTTATTCGTTACTGTATACTTTAATCTTTTGATCATGGATTCAACAAATATTTACTGAGCATTGACACTGCCAGACAATGTGCCAGAACTGGAGATGCAACTGAGAAAAAGAGGAGCATAGTCTGGGCTCTCATGAAACTGACTTGGAAATAGACGCTCAAATAGGGAAGGACAGCCCATGAGGTGAGGGCTTTGACAGAGCGCCCTGGGATGCTGTGAGATGCCTCCAGAGAGGGAGAAGGTACTGGGGAAAGGTGGCTTGGAAGATGCTTGGGGCAGCTGTGCAGGGTTTTAAAAAATTATTTATTTATTTATTTATTTATTTATTTATTTATTTATTATACTTTAAGTTCTGGGGTATATGTGCAGAACATGCAGGTTTGTTTCATAGGTATGCACGCGCCATGGTAGTTTGCTGTACCCATCAAGCCATCATTTACATTAGGTATTTCCCCTAATGCTATCCCTACCCTAGCCCTCCAATCCCTGACAGGCCCTGGTGTATGATATTCCCCTCCCTGTGTCCATGTGTTCTCATTGTTCAACTCCCACTTGTGAGTGAGAACATGCGGTATTTGGTTTTCTGTTCTTATGTTAGTTTGCTTGGAATGGTTTCTAGCTTCATCCATGTCCCTGCAAAGGACATGAACTCATCCTTTTTAATGGCTGCATAGTATTCCATGGTATATATGTGCTACATTTTCTTTATCCAGTCCATCACTGATGGGCTTTTGGGTTGATTCCAAGTCTTTACTATTGTGAATACTGCTGCAATAAACATACTTGTGCATGTGTGTTTATAATAGAACAATTTATAATCCTTTGGGTACATACCCACCTTCTAGGTTGATCTTGCTGGGAGCTGCAGAACGGAACTCTTCCTATTCAGCCATCTTGCCCAGGTCCCCTCAGCTATGCAGGTTTTGATGCCATCACTTAGGAAACTAATTAGTCTTCCACCTACAAATAGGGCCAGTTCTGTTAAGAAGAAACTGATGGTGGGGCCGGGTGCAGTGGCTCACGCCTGCAATCCCAGAACTTTGGGAGGCCAAGGTGGGTGGATCATTTGAGGTTAGGAGTTCAAGACCAGCCTGACCAACATGGTAAAACCCTGTCTCTACTAAAAATACAAAAAATTAGCCTGGTGTGGTGGTGGGAGCCTGTAATCCCAGCTACTTGGGAGGCTGAGGTGGGAGAATCAGTTGAACCTGGGAGGCGGAGGTTGCAGTGAGCTGCTGTGATTGTGCCATTGCACTCCAGCTTTGGCCACAGAGCAAGACTTCGTCTCAGAAAAAATAAAAGAAAGAAAAGCAACTGATAGGGAAAAGAGAAAAAGGTTGAATTGAGAGTGGAATGCCCTAGACTGAGCCTCAGTTCTGCCTTAACCAGCTATATTTCTCTGGATAATTCACTCAACTTTTCTGAGCTTTAGCTTCCTCCAGAAGAGCTGAATTTTGTGGTCTTTATCAAAACTTTATATCAACATGCTTTCTAATGCCTATATTAACCTTTCAAACTGAGGGATTATATTCTAAATCTAAGGTCCAAAATGCAGTTTTGCTTGTTTCTATCCAAAGGATGTCTCATTGCCCATCTATTTTTCAGTGAAACAATTTCTTTACCACTGATTATGGCTGCTCCTATAACTTTCTTGAAAATCTGATGCAAGGACCTTGGTCAGATGAATGATAAACATGTGTTCTGTGTTGCCACCCACGGGCAATGAAGAATGGACTGACAACCAACCTGAGATGCTCAATAGACATCTTATCATATCAGGACAAGAATCCTTAGATCCGTTGCACATGACAAATTTAATGAACCTCACCAAGGGGGTAATGTGAAAACATTAAAGGAAATAATAAATCTAAATCGTATAAGTATACTTTGTCATACAAACTTTCCTTGTTATCAAGCTTCAAAAAACACGACCCCAACAGAACTAAATTACAATTACAACTTCTCTCAGGCATATAATTATAAAAAATGAAAGGCACTTAAGAGGTCATTTGATCCAAACCCTGCACTTCAGAGATGAGGAAATTGAAGCTCAGATGGGATAAAGTATTTGGCCAAGAACTCACAGCTACTTGGAGACAGACTAAGACAAGAATTCTGATATTTTGATTCCCAGGCTCTGGGGCTCTCTGTTTCATCACTATCTATGCTAGATTTTAGCTTTGGTCTTTAAGCTGTACATTTCCAAAATGACCCTTGCCACTCTTGGGGTCTGTTTTGGTTCCTCACCTCTAAACAGGTTACCACCACAGCTTCACTGACTTTGTGAGTGCCTCTCTTGCTTAGAGGACCTCTGTTCCCAGCCTCCGGAAACCCCATTTCCTTTGCTCTCTGTTTTCTTCATGGCCTAACATTGTCGCTGCATCCAACTAAATGCAATCTGGGTTTGACACAAAGAAGGATTGTTGAAGAACCAGTTAGGGGACTTGTTTCTTCACCACACTTTATTTTTGTGTTTTCATGCATCTCTTGGGATTTGAATGGCATTGCTGTGGAACAAATGCTAGAGCCATCAGGGGAGCCACCAAGGCCAGAGACAGACCTCAGTGCCAATTGGGTAATGCCGTTAGTGGAATTGGGGTCTGGGCCAAACCCTTTCATGTTTCCTGCTTTTAAAGGGCATGTTGAAAGACAGGTGGGAAAGGTGGCCCATCCAGCAACCCCACGCTCCAGGACTGGCTTTCTCCTCCTGCCAGTGAGCAGTCAAATCACAAGAAGAAAAAAATTCATGATGCCCCACCCTTTTATTTTCATGCCCAAAGAACATCGATTTTAATTTAAATGATTTCTGGAAAAATGAATTGTCATTTTTTCCGAGAGAAAGGAAACACGCTCATGTTTGCATTCTCTTAAGAAGATGCAACAGCAGATACTTTTGGTGCATACATTACATAAAGAAAGTCAATAAGAAATAAGAAGAGCAAGATAAATGGATGATCATATTGATCTAAATAAAACAAAGACAGTTCTAAATCCATAATCTCTAAAAATCATTACACACACACACAAGCATGCACTTATCTTCAGGAGTTTTTACCAATCAATAAGCAGACATGTATTAAATACCTATGTATATGTAAAAGGCACTGAGCTAGTAGCTTTTTTCTGATATCTGAATTCCAAAATTCAAGGGGTCTTATTACTAGCTAAAGGTAGTACTACCTAAGCAAGAAAAGAAAGAAGGCAGTATTTTATCTCATACGTGCTCTGACACAGTGTTCTCCAAGACCAGGCCACCTACCTGATGGTTATTTTAAGAAGGGGAATTCTGGCTACAGCTGGGACTCTGCCATAAATAACTTACACGCCAACGTACTAACACTGAAACCTTCTAAGACAGAAACATCTTTCTAAGTAAATTTTGGAGGTATCTCAGGTGACCAGTCTATCCAGAGCCATAGAAAATGGCAGAATCATGCTTTTGTCCATGACCACTTTCTTTTCATCCACCCTCTCCACCTGCAAGCTGACTATGGGCTTCAAAGAACGTTCTGTGGTGGGAAGGGCTGAAGAACATCAACAGCACATGAATCATTGTTACTATCTCAGGGCATTGACATCGACTCAATCAAATAACTAAACCGACTGATATTTCAAAAGCTTCTAGGAACTACCTTGGCCATTAATTTCAACCTTAAAATTCCACTCTGGGCATTTGAAGTTCTGCCGGAGCTTCTGATTGCTTTGGATATTTGTCTCTTCCAAATCTCGTGTTAACATTTGATCCCTCGTTGGAGGTGGGGCCTGGTGGGAGATGTTTGGGTGACAGGGGTGGATCCCTCATAAATGGGCTGGCTCTGTGGAAATGGAGGAGCTTTTGCTCAATTAGCTCACCTGAGAGTTGGTTGTTTGAAAGGGCCTGGTACCTCTCCCTTCTCTCTCTTGCTCCCATCCTCTTGCTAAGTGATGCCTGCTCTCCTTCATCTTCTGCTGTGAGTGGAAGGTCCCTGCAGCCCTTACCAGAAGCAGATGTTGGCACCATGCTTTTTGTACAGCCTGCAGAACTGTGAGCCAATTTTCTTTATGTATGACCCAGCCTCAGGTGTTCCTTCATAGCAACACAAATGCACTGAGACAACTCCCAACCTCCCCATGACTAGGCTTCTGACCTGCTGCAGCTGCACTGGCTCCTTCCTGATGCTGTCTGATTCTTCACCTGATTCACTGTTTCCTACTGAAGTGGCTTTCCTGTTACCGAGAAGAGCTCAGCACCCACCTGCCTCCCCAAAGGCCTCCCTCTCATGGGAACTGAAAAAATCTTGGCAGGGTGCCGTGGCTCACGCCTGTAATCCCAGCACTTTGAGAGGCTGAGGCAGGCGGATCGCGAGGTGAAGAGATTGAGACCATCCTGGCCAATATGGTGAAACCCTGTCTCTACTAAAAATACAAAAGTTAGCCAGGCATGGTGGTGCATGCCTGTAGTTCCAGCTACTCAGGTGGCTGAGGCAGGAGAATCGCTTGAACCTGGGAGGCAGAGGTTCCAGTGAGCTGAAATCAAACCACTGCACTCCAGCCTGGCAAGAGAGCAAGACTCAACCTCCAAAAAAAAAAAAAATCTTAACCTAAGAAGTATATTATACATCCATGTGACACATATGTCTATTTGTGCAAGTGTTTTCTACATCATGGTCATTTGTGGGGAGGTTTACTTGCCCAGAGGTAAATAAAATTCAAGTTATTCAAAACCATGACATTAATGAATTCAGCCTTAAAACAAGCATTAAAAACAACAACAGACATTCATGTTTAAGTGGGAACTTGAGCCACTGTCTTAATGGTTCTTCCAAAATTCAGCAAAAATAGGTTCTTTAAAGTTGACTTTAATATATTTTGCTTATTTTGTTTATCACTTGATTG